>JAOQGM010000019.1:1200908-1233296 GCA_027564225.1 Gallinago stenura | reverse complement strand
CTGGGGAGCCCAGAACTGGTCCCAGTGCTCCAGCTGTGGCCTCCCCAGGGCAGAGCAGAGGGGGAGGATGACCTCCCAACACCTGCTGGCCACGCTCTTCCTGATGCCCCCCAGGATGCCATTGGCCTTCTTGGCTACAAGGGCCCATTGCTGGCATCCTGTTGTCCACCAGGACTCCCAGGTCTTTCTCCTCAGAGCTGCTCTCCAGCAAGTCACCCCCAACCTGTCCTGGTGCAGGGGGTTATTCCTTCTCAGGTGAGTCTAGATGCCATCTACCCATTACCAAAGTCAATACAAATGTAACCAGATATTCAAATGAAATGGAAATAAGGAATATCACATTTACCTGGCCAACACATTTACCTGATGTATCAACCCATGTTGGCCCTGAATCCAAAAATCCCAATTATTTACACTAATACTTTGTTTTCTTCTGGCATGTTCTCTTCAGCGGTTTTTAGGAGAAGCACAGAGCAATGGTGTGGTTCTTCTAAGTGTGTTTTCTGACAGCTCCCAGTTCCTCCCCACATAAAATTAACCTGTCACTGCTGTGGGCAAGAGTTCCACAGAAACCATCCAGCACCAGGAAGCTGCCCAGACTCCAGCTTGACCTCTTGACTCTGCAGACAAATTAACGAGTAGCTCAGAGAGCCTGAAAACTCATTTACTTGCTGCAAAGTTTTAATTTTCCACAAAGAAAGCGTTTTCTAACTAATTAGGAGTGCTGTTTAATGATAAACAAAACCAAAAAAAAGAAACCCAACAGGCTCTTCTGGTCACTGAGACCGTGTGTCTGGGCTACCATTATGAAAACACGTGGGATTTTGGGACCAACTCCACCCAACATTTTTCATTCCTACTTCCAATACATCCCTTACGTTCACTGCCATAAGAAAAACATCAACATTTTGGGTATAAAACACGGCCATTCCTCGCTCCTGAGAAACTCTCGAGTATCAAGAGGGTTTTTTTCATTTATTTAGTTGCCCCATCTCAAAGGGTGGAAAGAACCACTTGCTGAAGCTGGAGCCCGCACGACGGCTGGGTCAGGGGGAGGGATGTAACTAGAAGGGTTTATGGGACGACTGAAATCAGGGAGAGACTTTAGGGAATAAAGGGATTTCCTGATACCTCCAGCACATCAGAGATCTCATCCTGGGATGGGGAGTTCCACGCTGAAAGACTGCGTGGCTTTCTTCACCGAACGCTTCACGATGAGCGAGACCCAGAGCATCTTATTCTTTTCACGCAGCAGAGCAGCTTCTCCTCATTTTCCAACCTCGGGGAGATCAGAGAGACACATTTCTAGGCTGAGCAAAACCTTGAAGCAGAAGTGCTCGACATAAAGTTGAGCTCATATAACTTCAGAGGCTGCTGGCACCACTAGAAGTGACAACATTAGCATTAGGACTTATGGAAATGTTGAGTTTAAGAGCCAGCTTTCTCCCCACGTATATTTTTTTTATCCCTACAAGATATATAGCGCGTGTTTCATAGATATCTCAACATATTTTATGCTTAACGTTGAAAACTGTATTCAGGTATTTTTAGCATTGCGTTGCTGCCTTTCCTTCTTGGGGGAGGGATAATATAGAAGATTTTATGGAAGAGACCCAGAGACAGCAGTAATTCTTGGGGTTCAGCTGACATTTGTGAACCTCTTGAGCTCAGCTGCTCGCGTGGTTTATGAGATGTGCAGAGCCACTTGAGGGAATTAATAAACCCCCTACCTGTCTGGAATGAGAAATGGCCTTTCTTCAATCTAAATATAACATCTGCCCATCTCTCCTTTCTGCCCCTTCCAGCCATTTTTCCCTTCCGTGTGATTGAGGGCGGGGGGGGTAGCTGGATGAAGGATTTTTATTTTTTTGCCAATTTTAATCAGGAGAAGTGAAATCACGGAGTACTTGAAAATTAATCCTAATAAGAGCCCATAATTAGATTGTTGAGTTCTATTTTAGAATGAAATTCAAAATTATTGACTGACATGGGATGGATCCGAAGTGCCCAACTTTGTGCAGAGACCTAGTTGGAACACCCACAGAAATAAGTCTATCTCTTAAAAATGAAGGTAGGATCTGAGCACCTCCTTCAGAATGGCAACCACTTAGGACACTAATTAATCCTTCCAGCTTTGTTTGAAGAGTTTCAAACAGTGGTGGACCTGCAGCTGGACTGATGCTGGGAGAAGACTGCTAGGAAGTTGGCATTTCCAACTTCCCGAGATGTTGGCATCTCCGTTCCCGAGATGCACATCATGCCTGTCACCTGGGACCTCACAGATTGTTCTTCTAAGGAGCTACAGCAGCCAGTTTAGCTGCATCTGCAAGGTTTTTAGTACTAAATGTCTCCATCAGGTCATAAATGCACATGAGCATCCCAAAAACATAGAAACAAGCATATCTTGGATCTGACCAGGCATTTTCTAGATGATTAAGGAACCAGAAATGACAAACAGCTATTTCAGACCAATGGTGTCATCCCAGTAATAAAATCCCTCATTGAGGACCCTCCTCACTTAGATACAAATTTCAAGTATCTCAGAGAAGCAAATTGGCAAAGTACTCACCATCACCACTTGCATCCCCTAGTAGGGATGGGAAGCAAGGTGTAAGGTAAAGAGAGACCCAAGGACTGGAGGTCCTTGACATTTAGCATGGGTCCTCGATGAAGAAGCCATTTCCATGTCTCCCTGGGAGGTCAGCACCATCATTCCCATCTATGGGAGAAGATAACGTGGTGAGTGGAAGTAAATTCCAGAAGGGATCCCTCAAGGGAAGGTGGTGGGGTCAAGCACCAGCAGAGAAGACTCTTTATCAGGGAATGTAGTGATAGAATGAGGGGTAATGGTTTTAAACTGAAAGAGGGGAGATTTAGATTAGGTATTAGAAAGAATTTTTTAGCTGTGAGGGTGGTGAGACCCTGGCCCAGGTTGCCCAGAGAAGCTGTGGCTGCCCCATCCCCGGAAGGGTTCAAGGCCAGGCTGGATGGGGCTTTGAGCAACCTGGTGTGGTGGGAGGTGTCCCTGCCCATGGCATGAGGTGGGACTGGATGATCTTGAAGGTCCCTTCCAACTCAAACCACCCTATGATTCTAAGACAGCCCATGTGTCCCTTTCTGTGTCCCTGGTGGGTACATACAACACGGGATCCATCTACACAAGATCAGTCCTGTTTAACAGCAAAGGGACAGTCTGAGTAAACACACCTGGACTTATCTTCACTCTTCCAAGGCAGTGCAGCAGCAGGTTTTACGGTTACAGGATGGAATACTTTGGATAAGGAGAGGTCATGCCCAGTAGAGTGGATCTATGCTTGGCACTCAACACATCCTCTTCAGGAGAGACAGAGACAGAATTTTAAGCAGGCCTGCTCAGGTGCTAAGGTATTCTGGACATTTCTAGTCATAACATTCATCATAAGACCCAACCAAAGGCAGCAAGAGCCACGAATGCTTCTCCCAGCTCCTGAAAACTATCTATTTTTTTCTTTCTCAATTGGCTGCTAAAGCTGCTGCTCGGCTCCAGGCACCAAACCCAATGAATCAAATATAATGAGCCCGACGTGTCACCTCGCAAACCACCGGGAAGCTTTAGCAAAAACCACCCTGGGTTCCGTGCCGTTGCCTCCCTCCGATTCAGAGTCGGAGTTTTATCGGTTTGTTGCTACAGACTTCACAGATGAATAGCCACGTCGCTTCCAATAAATGCTTTTCTTGGTACCTCTCTCCTCTCCACGGCGCTTCCCGACACGGGAGATACTCCAAGGGGAGGGTACGAGCTAGCAGGAGGCAGGATTTTGGGGAACAAGATGAGCTCAGTACCTTTGCTGTATATATATATATATACACACACAAGTACACGACTCTTAACATCTACTCAATAAGAAGAGAATATATTATTAATAATATTATTAGCAAGAAGCCTGGGCTGTCATGGGGAATCTATCACCTTCTCTGAAGGTATTGGACTTCTGAAAGTATTTCATGCCTCTGCTGTAAGCTAGGTGGAAATCTCAATTATCCCCCCCCTTTCAGCTTTAGCTTAATTAGAACTTCTAATTAATTTGCACCATTTGGTTTATATTTATTCTCAGGCTATCGCACCCTCCTGGAAAGTAAAGAGTCTCATTTATTTCCATTTCCCTCCGAGCCTGAAAGTAGCGTCTTTTTCACCAGAAAAAATAGCTTTTAATTTTCCTGTATTTGAAATAAATGCCTTATCCACCATTTTACTCTGCCATAACCATCTTTACACTAATAAGCAAATAATTCTGGCCTTAAATATGACCAAATATATACATTAACTACATCCTCCACTGCGGCGCGAGCCCAATGTTATTTTCTCTGTGCTGATGGGAAAGTTGGTTGAGTTGCTGTCCCAGGACTCGGGGGGAGCGGTGCCCCCCTCTCCTCTCCCATCCACATCCTCTATTATATCTCCATTAAAACACATATTGCTCTCCCAAATGCCAACGTGCAACATCTCAAAGTCCATATTTTGCTTATATAACCATTTGTATTTTATTTAGTCTTTAAATAGTATAAAGAACTGGTATAAGATGTCCTTCCATATCTTCTCCTACCCATGTCCTTCAGCTTTCCTATGTACTGGCATTTTCCTTTGACCAAAGTACCACATTTGATATTTCCTCATTCTACTTTAGTTCCAAAGGGCAGGAACTCAGCCAGACTCTGTTCTTGAGTTTGTTTTTTTTTTCCCCCACAGGAAAATAAATGGATTTTTTTTATCACCTCCTGATCTCACAGGGTGTATCGTTTCCTGGGCTTCATCCATAACTGTGTAGCCAGAAAGACTGTGGATGGAGACTGGAAATATTAAATGGACATGGACCACTGTGCTCTAGAAGTGGTTTTCCAGATGTGCACTGGAAAACACCTTTCTTGGAAGAGTTTTGGAAGAGTTTTGGTTGAGTATAAGGTCCAGAGTTGACCTCAGGAGCGGTTTCTCCGTGGAGAAACTTGGTTCCAGGGACTTGGACTCCCTCCAAGAACCGTGCTCTGCCATGAGATGCGGGAAGAGATACGGAGAAGAACTGCGCCGCAACCAAGAAAATCATTAGCTTCGTTAGCGGTGGATTAAAGCACCCAGCTAATAATAGAAGCAATTAGAAGTACGGTGCTTTCTGCAAGCTTGCCATGGAGATCTTTATTCCCGCTCGCGTGGAGGACCCCGCGTCAGTCACATTCAATTTGCTACCGGTTTCAGAAGAAAAGCAGAGTTAGTTTGGTTATATTTAACTAATTAAGATTTATTCAAGGAGCTAAATCTCAGCATATGGCACGTGTTACTCAGCAGTTAGCGCGCGTAATCGTTGGGTTCTTCTGCAGCTCCTTACAGCATCCCAGGAAAGGGAAAATAAATAGAAAAGTAGCAACAGCTTCTTTGCATGTGGTTGCGTTCACTAATTAGCAGCAATGAGAGCAAATAGATGAATATCCAGAATATAGTGACACTTAGGGCTGACAATGTCATGCTCCTAAGCTTTTCTACACACCAACAACTCACTCTGGACCAGTAACTTGGCTGTTGAGTTCCCCCCCAAGGGCAGATCTCCAGTTGGATGACTATGATGCCCCAACTGCCAGGGTGAAAGAACTCCTCTCTTTGGGCTGTTCCATCATGGGAGGATGAGTAGCTCCAGCTGGAGGACCCTTGATGGAATATCAATTTTTTATCACCACATGCAAGTATTGCTTGTAGGGAAGGGTTCTCATTTTCAAGGTATTTTATCCAGGATCATTTTCACAACGCCCTTTTTATCTACATTGAT
Source organism: Gallinago stenura (assembly GCA_027564225.1). Taxonomy (NCBI): domain Eukaryota; kingdom Metazoa; phylum Chordata; class Aves; order Charadriiformes; family Scolopacidae; genus Gallinago; species Gallinago stenura. The sequence goes on along the minus strand of JAOQGM010000019.1, from coordinate 1,227,504 downwards.
ACATTTCTCCCCAAAGCATTTTTTTTTTTCCGATCTCTAGTCATCTTCTAACCACAACCAAGAACCTTCTACAAGGTTTTGTTGGACACCAGACAGATTCCATGCCATACGAAGGGATGCTATGCCAGGAAGAAATAGATAGAAAGTGGCTTTTTAGTTCACTGCCTGCCTTACTTATGAGAAAGATGCACACTCGTATTTTCACCAATTATGGAGCTGAAAAAAAAAAATAAAAATCAATTTGTTCGTTGGTCCAGGTCCTTTAACTTAAGCGCTGCGCTACCACGTGTGCAAGAGAGAGGTGAAAGGAAAGGAAAGAGAGAAGTAGGTATGGTTTTAGAGCCTGGAGAACACGATGAGAAGAGCAAAGAACTGGAACATGAAGTTATGGTCTGAGTTGTGTGAAGGAGCCCGAGGGGCAAGTCAAAACCTGCAGAAGCTCCCCCAGCCCATTCAATGTTGTTTATGTACAGATCATTTTTTTTCTTTTTTCCTCCCCAAACGTGAAATGCCTCTCCCTGGTTTTGATTGCCTTTTGATGAAGGAAGGCCATCTAATAGCAGGTATAGCCCTGGGTAAAACAGATTTTTCAAGCCACGGTATAAAAGGGAAAGGAATTTTTAGTAACCGGTGAAAGCAAAACAAAGATAAAACGCAGTTCCCAAACCTAATTCCCAAACCTAACGCCCAACGTGTGGTCAGGAATCACAATCAGTTTCACACCAAGGGTCTGCGAGGCAGAGATTTTCCACTGGGAAGAGTCACCAGCAGGGACACAGGCACCTCCACAAGCCCCATGGATCCAAACCCACCTGGTTGGGCACAGGGTTGGGAATCACAGCAAGAGTTTCTCCAGTTGAGCGGGTTTTTTTCCTTCTGATGTTCTAATAGACCTAAATTAATGTTTTTCTTACATCCTGATGCCCTCTATACCGGATCAAAATCTGCATCTCAGGTTGTTAAGTGAAATTTGAGGTTGGATTCCCCAACACACGTTGATGGTGCACGCAGCTGATGCTACCTCCAAAAAAATAATAGCTGGAAGGAGCATCGGAAGTATTTCCATCTAATGGTCCGATCATGCACCCACCCGACAGCGACTCGGCCCCTCGTATCCCAAACTCCTCCAGTTCAACATTAATCTTTCATCATTATTGACGGTACATCGATAATTGATTAACCCAATCCCACTTTCTCCCACCATCGCAACGGTACGAGGGGAAGCAGCATTATCTCCTCCAAGCAGCCTCACAAATTCTCATGTTGAACCCAAAACGGAGCATATTTCATCCGATCAAATGGTGCAAAAAAAAAAAAGCAAACAACCACAAACGCCCCCAAAAACCTGCATAACACCATCTGTATTTGAACATAATGTTTACAGCGAAAAGGTTCTGAAATAACAGACGTTGGGTAGTTTGAGAAAACTAATTGATATATTATGCAGATTAGGTTCTCAATTGTTATACTAAACCCAGGCAATGCTATATTTATTTTTTAAACATGCTCTGTTTTCAGTAGGTTTGGTGTTTTTTTTTCCATCTTCTAGTCTAGTGTTGGATAAGGAAACACAAGGAGTTTCAAGCACTTACCCAAAGAACTGGAACAAGGAATTCAGAGCTCCCTCCTTCTCCACAACCTTGGATGGAGCCCCCTTTGAGGCACATATTCTATTCATTGCTGTAATTCAGTTCATGGTCAAAAAAACCTGCCAAAAAAAGTTAAAAATAAAATAATCAAGAGGCATTCAGAAGAATATCCAGTGCACCAGGCAGATCCAATGTTTGAAAGCTCTATATTGTCATAGGAAGAGCCATAGACACCACTTCTCAAGAACTCAGACAGCAGAACCCATCTGAGTGGATACAATTCCTCTGGGGCAAAGAGCTTATTATTCCATTTCACCACTTTTCAAAAAAAAATCTGAATTATTTGGAAGAAGCTAACATAAAGTGAAGCAGCACAAATGCAAAGGGAAGAAAAAGGAGTCAGCCTGCAAAATAAAAACATCAGCTCCTTTCAGGCTGCAAAAAACACCCTCAGAGTTCAATCTGGAACCAAATAATACGCCAATTGTCGCAAAGTGCACCCAGATATTCATTAGGAGTATGAAGCCAGAAATCCAAGTTGTGCATGGAATCAGCTGCAATCCACAAAGGATTGCTTTCAGAAATTAATTGGGTGCATTTGAACCACTATAATAATTGTATGAGTCCCACCTCCTGAGTGTGTGTCCTTCTCTTGGCTTCAACCAGTCTCATCTTCTAGCCCAAAGTTACCTACGTCCCCAAGCATCCTTCAACTGCATCTCCATGGAGGATGATGGAAGCTTAGATCCTTAACTGCCACATATGTAGACATCTACATTTAGGTGTCTTCATAGAATGGTCTGGGTTGGAAGGAACCTTTCAGATCATCGAGTCCAACCATCAACCCAGCATCGCCAACCCCACGTTCCTCAGCTGAAATCAGCTCTGGGTCCTTACTCACTTTTAGTTGTTGGAAACATAACGACAGCAGCAAGAAAATACTGGTGAGATGTAACTTTTCCAACGTGTTACACCAAGCAGAGAAGTCCTGCCCACCTTCTGGGTAAGTGAGAAGAGAAATCCCCAGTTTCCAGGTAAAGCCAGCAGCCTGGATAAAAGGTAGATCAGCATGTTGAGTTATGAGATTAGCAAACAATCCCACCAACTCCCCACATTGTACCTTGGCAGCGCTGGAATATTATTCATTTTCCGATAACACATTTACCCATCCAAGAACAGAAAACAAACAACAAACCGTAGCATCGTTAGCGCTCTGCTAATTAGGTGTCCTACACACCTACAGTTAAACAAATCCTCCATCTGCACAGAAAATATGTTTCCTTTTCTATCTAGGATGAGCTGGTAACACCGGGAAGATTCTGACCGCATCCTTCAGGTTGCTCTGCCGTTAACTTCAGCACTGTTGACCCCATGTGGACTTCCCCAGCCTAGAAAAGGGAGATTGAGGGGAAAATTCCCGGCCCCTAAACTTCAAAATGCACTTACATGGAAGAAGAACCCGGTTGTGGGAACATTCAGGCTGGCCAAAAGCCACAGCAGATGGTGCTGGTAAAGACTACACCATCTACCATCGCTCCTGCTACAGCCCACCCCACCACCACCACGACTGAGGAGCTTCAAAGCCACCTTCTCCTCTTGCTCTCCTTTTCTTTCCTGGTGCAAGTGATTCTTCCCGACAGAAGTCCCGGGTTTAATCAAAGCCAATCCAGGGTTTCAAAGCAAAGAAGGAGGATGACTAATTAGGCCATTCCGCCTCTCTTAGTCATTCATTTTAATAATCAATGTCCTTATCGTTAACACACGGAAACAATTAACAGCTTTGTTCATTTGTTGTCATTATGGGCTGGAAGCGGAATTCGTCGCTTGCCAAAACCAGAAAAAAAAAAGATGTCGCCGATTTCCATCGGGTGCCAAACGATGAGTCATAATCATAATAAATGATTATAGAGAATAAAACACTTCTCCAGCCACCTCGCTGGCGTTGTTGGACTGGATGACCCCAAGGGACTTTTCCAACTTGGATGATTCTATGATTATAACACGTTGGAGATCGGTACGGAGCGTCTCGGGATGTTCCCCATCCTATGGCTTTGGGTCCCGATGCTCAGAATTCACAAACTTTGACTCTTCTTGGAAAAAAAAAACACCAAACCAACCCATTTGTAGCATCTGCAGGGGGTGATAACCTGACAGCTCCAAAACCTCCAAATGTCAGGATTCAGCTGATGCCAATGATTATTCACATCGAACTCGAATTCGCCAGACGATGGCCATCAATCCATTTTAGCAATAACACCTTTATTTCACAATATAACACTTTGAATCATATAGATATATATCTCTCACCCCATCCACTTGAATAAACACACCGGCTGTCGTGGACTCCAAATTCTTGAGCCCAGCCTCGCAGTAACGTTGTGCCGGGCAGGTCTGGGGGTTTTTTTATTTATTTTTTTTCTTTTAATGGGCCAATATTTTAAAGTGATTTGTTTCTTAGTTACAGGATGCAGATCAGGGTAACGCTGTAAATATTGTACCTTGTAGAGAGCAGTAACTCAGGAAGATTCAGTCACCTATAGAAACAAGACGTACTTTATCACCAGAATTTTGGGCCCGGATGCCGGAGCGTTATTTTCCCCGCCGCGAGATTTATTTCGGAAGGAATCAGGTATTTGACCCGCGTTTGGACAATTCTTCAGAAGTACCACAGATGCCTTCAGAGCTGCCGGAGAATTCATATTTTACGTGCATCAACAGTCCAAATAGAACATCGCGGTTCACGTCTTTACCTGCTGGGAACCAGTTTATCATCCTGCTGACATTCTGGCTTCTACACCGTGCAGCTGAGTAAATCATTTGTAACAAAAGGAGTTCTTTTAAGGATAAAGGTTGGGGATTTTTATTTTTTTTTCCATCTGTTTGCACGCTGCATGCAAGGAGGATTATCCACGGGCACGGTTTGATGGAAAATTGAGTCGGAAATAATTTACCTGCAGCGTCGGTGGGGTTGATGCTCATCCCTCCCACTAAGGGTTCCTCAGGTCACACTAATATTTTGCCTGTTGTTCCTCCAAAAAATGGTCAAAGCTGCTCCGGTTGGACGCCGCGGGTCACAGCGCGTTGGTCCGTTCTCTCTCTTTCTCAGGAGGATAAAACCTGAATCGAGTGGCTCCAAAAACGGAGCCGGGAAACGATCGGGGGAAAAAAGAGATAGAGGCTCTAAGTTGATGAAAGAGAAATAATGAAGATGGGTTATAAAGGAGAGAAAGCTGGGCTCAGGGGAAATGAGGAGTAAAGCAAAAATGACAATAACTTCAGTGGAAAAATACATTGTTAGATATTTATCTAAGTTTTTTTAATCAATGTGGCAAGAACAATAATTTTCTTTAACTATGGTTACAAAAATAACTTGTCAGAAAACTAATAGACCCCAACATTTTCAACTTACCACAATATTTTAAGCGTCCCCCCCCCCCCTCTTAAAATTCTTTCTTCAAAGGACTTCTTTCCAAGGAACTTTATTCATTATTAGAAGATGCAAATCTTCCGTGGGGTTTTTGATCAGCTTTCTAAATGTCCAGCTAAACAAGGAAAAGAAATATTGAATTACAAAAATTGAATCTCCTGCAGTCCTTTCTCTTGGAATAAAGATTGCAGGATGAAGGGTTGTTGTGTAGAAAAGAGTCTGAAACAAATTCATTTCATTTTCACTTTTCCGTATTAATCGTATTCATTCACATATCTGGAAGTAATTACAGGCAAAGAAGAGGAATTTAAATAATAACTATTAACTTTTTTCACTAGGTACATTAATTTTACGACAAGTCATTTGCCTATGATAATTAGTTTGGTGATACTGATGTACTTTCTTAATAAATCATACAAAATAAATGGACTCGAAAGTTAGATTATTTCAAATTAGAAATAAGGTTTTATTTATGTATGCAAGTGGTGAAAAATGGTGAATTCTGCCAGATGAATGGGAACCAGGATGGTATAAATTAACATTAACAAGGAGAGGTTTAGGCTCTTTCTTTGAGGCTCTTGGTCTGACTTTAATGTTTTGGAGAAGACAGAAAAGTCTTCAAAAGGCCTTGCTCAATGGAAACCATCTTCTTCAAGCTCCCATGGCTCAAATTTTCGAATTTTAAATGCCAACGTGAGCAATGTAACCCGGGGAACCCTGCAGGGAACAGGGGGCTGCCAGCACGGGATGTCCTCTCCATCACTATGGGACCAGTAAGAGATGGGGAAGTGCTCTCAAATCAGAGATGGGAATATATCCACAGAGGAAAAACCGCTCTCCAGGGTTACAATTAAATATTTTCTGGCTTCTCACCATCCAATCTCAGTCACAAAGGGCAGCTGTACCTCCACTGGATGCATCTTCTGGGTCCAGCATGATGGGTCTGGGGATTGAAACCCCCAGAGTGGAAAACTTGCTTAGGCTTCAGCATCTCATAGAATCATCATAGAATCATTTGGGTTGGAAAGGGACCTTAAAGATCATGGGGTTCCAACCCTCCTGCCATGGGCAGGGACATTTCCCACTACACCAGCTTCTCCCCATCAAACAACCCGGGAATTCACCGCAAGTTAGAGGAGGGGGGGATGTCAACTGAAGATAAAAGGAGTCAGAAAATTCAGAATTTAATGCAGCTAAGAGAGAGCTGGGAGGAGGAGGAAGTTATTGCGCCCTTATCTCGCCCAAAGGGAAGTTTTGAAATGTATCTGGAGGTGAGAGATGGGAGTTCTTAGGGAAGGAACGTGCTTGAATCAGAACTTCATCTAACAGGAGTCTGGTGGGTTGGTTGTTTTTTTTTTTCCCTTTCAGTTTTTTTTTTTTTTCCTGGGTTATTTTTATCTTGTGTCTCCATGAGCTATTTATAAATCACACAGTTCATATGCCCTAAGGAAAGCTTTTGGGCTAGAAGTGTCTCTGCTACATTTTTGCATTGCTTTTTTTTTTTTGCATTTCATTTTTCAGCTCACCGTGTGAGATGCGCGAATAAAACTAAGGAAAATGAAAAGAGACGCCGAAGGACCACGAACAACCCTATTTACTCCGTTTAATTTGCTGAAGTCCAGTTATCAGCCCGTTGCAAAAATAGTTAAAGGCATCACATCAACCCTCTCACTGGCTTAGAAGTAAAATTTAGGGCTGCTTGTTCCTTTTTTTATTTGATATATCCACATACTTAAATCACAGATGAGTAAAAGACGTGGATGTTTCTCCTTTCTCTTTCACCAACAAAAGAATTAAAAAATAACTCAGGAAATTCTCCATTTGGCAAATTCTCCGTACGTGCCAAAATAAGCTGCATTTGGTGGCTCGTTTCAAATTTATTCACATGCTGCTACTCATGAAATAATAAATGCTTATTGCATTTCAAAATTAAACCAAGCATCTGTAAATAAAGGTGCAACACGAGGCTGAGATTTGAGTCCCCCATGGATGCTCTTCCTCCCGATTTTGGAGCAAAGATTGGGCAAGATTTCCCAAGAGTGGACTTTTTTAAGGAAAAAAAAAAAGGCAGTGGGATTCTGAACACCCCCTTGAAACCATCCACCTCTCAAAACTCATGAAATGACTACGCCAAGTCCCGGGTAGAAGCAGCATCACCCAGTCTAACGGGGGAAAACGAGACAGGGTAAATTCAGATGGTGGAAATCCCAAATTAAAGGAAACGTGTGGAAAATAAAAAAAAAAATTAAAAATAATAATAAAAAAAGAGCATTTGATTTAGGAGTGAGAGAAGGATCACGAAGAGAGGCGCCGGCCCGGGGAGAAAATACCAGGCACCCAACCGAAGGGCTGGGGAAGAGCTCTAATTTGCAGAAGCCATTGCTGAAGGTGCACAAGGAAACCTGGAGGTCAACATATTGATTTGTTGACGGGGGGGGGCATCCATTTTTAGAGATCAGAGCCCAGCATCCAGCGTGGCGCGAAGAAGAAGGATGAGACGAGAGAGCACGAGGGAAGAAGACAATGTACCGGCCAGTTCACAAGTAATGAGTTTTGGTTGGGTCTGGACATGATTTGTAAAGTCACGTCTGACTTAGGAAACCCAAACTGAAATGGATAAGTTCAGGGTTGCTTTTTTTTTTTTTTTAAAGGCAGACCTTGGTGCTGAATTTAGACTAGCCAATTATCAGCTTTTCTGCTGCAGAGAAGCTTGGGATTGTGTCGTTTTTTTTAAAATGCTCCGAGGTTACTCAACCTAAAGTAAATATTGGAGTCAAAATATAAATGATCAGAACAATAAAATCTAAATGATCAAACAACACTGAGTAAGCAACGTATCGTTCTGTCTTCAAAGCACGAGGGTTAATCATTAACATACGAGGGCGACACCGCAGTCAATCCATTCCATGAAAGAAAGACCTTGAAAGACTTTTATTTCCTGGGTTAGTGGGGGCAGGGGAGTTATTTACTTTTGGGGTGGTTGTTTTTTACCAGGATTTATGATAAGGTCTTAAAAAAGGCTGAAGACAAAGAGGGCGAGGGCTCTCTCTACATTAGGTGTCTCAGGATGGGATCCAAAATGGCCAGCTCTAGAAGATGTCACCACCCAACATCAGCAGTTGGCTTCATCTATTCTGCCTGGTGGTGAACCCCAGATAGTGGAGAGAGTTGAGGTCTCCAGACAAACTGGGTTGGATGACCTTAGATCCAAGGTGTCCAAGTCTCAAGATCCTTTGAAACAGCAAATTGCACGTGGATTGGATCCAGGGCAGCTCTCCCATAAGACCGTTGTATCTAGACAGGACATCTCCATAGGCCCCATTCCTAAGTCTTCTGGGAGACGCTAAGGTTTGTGGGATACCCTTGGAGGAAGTCTAAGTCCAACTTGTCATGCTTTGTGTCCCTGGCGCACGTTATCCTCCGCTTCTGCAAAAATAAGGAATTGCTTGGTTTGGCCCTGAAATGATCCCCAGTATGAATTACGATGTAGGCACTGGGGAGAAACTGGGGAAAGGGACCACAAAATTTCAGTTTCAACGGGTCTGAGAACGTTGCACCCCCAAAACGTGACACAAGATGACGAAGCAGCCACGTGCTCAGAAAACTTAGATTAAGCCCGAATAATTCCTGAGCCGGGAAAAGAAGTCTCTCAATGCTTAGATATATATGAGGTCCTGCAGGTGGCATTTTCTCCTCCTCCAAAATGTTAACTTTTCTTCTAAAGGATTGCAATTAATGCTTCCTGTCAGCCTGAAAGGAATGAGTCTGAGGGCACCTACCGTTGGCACATAAATAGCGGCGGCGGCGCCCAAACGCGGCTCACCCCGGGCTAATTCCCTATTCTGCTGGCAGTTCTGTATTTAGTTTTTCATTGCTGCTGGTTTTTACTGCAAGACAATATAATACTGCCTGGATGCTGTTAAATTGACACTGAAAAAGGTGGCACGTCAGGGGAATAAAATGTAGAGAAAAAAAAACCAACAACCCAACGAACCAACCAACTTTCTCTTTGGAGAGCTGAGCAATAAAGGCTTTATGGAAGAAAAGGGAAAAGGGAATTATTTTTTAGTGGAAGATGCCAACCCAAAAGGCCGGGAGAGTTCAGAAAACTGCTGAGAGAGTGTGTTTATTCAGCCCTGAAAGTGGAGGTTATGGGGAGATCTTGTGGTCTCCAGTTACCTAAATGGGAGTTGGTAGAGAATGTAGAACCAGGTTCTTCTCCCAGGCGTGCAGTGATGGGGTGAGGCAATGGACCCAAGGCACAGTACGGAAAATCCCAATTTCCCAAGAAAAAGAGTCACTATGAAGATGATCAAATATCCAACCATATACTAGATTGGTGGTGGACTCTGCTTCTTTGGAGAGATATGAAGATGGGTTGGCCAAGGCTTTGAACAATTCGATCTGCTTGGACCCTTCTTTGAAGATGCGAGCGAACAAGATGACTTCCAGAAGTCCTTCCCAACTTAAATTATTTATAATTCCATGTTCTTGTGCCATCTGCCCAGCAACAGGATTGGGACAACATAAGAGGAGTCAAAAGTACTCGAAGACACTCTTTTCAGGCAATTTTGACTAAGAAAATTTCAACAGTGGAAGCACAAACCTTTCTCCATCCAGGTTAGGCTGGAGGTGTGGTGGGATTGATGTCTCTTTGGTCCGGCCTCTACAATCCACACTTCTCCATCTCATCGACCTCCTCCCAGAGCTGGAATCTTAACTTCTCAAAATTGTAGCTGCTGCTCGCAAGAAACTCGAAGGAAAAAATTAATCACGATGGTTAATTGGGTATTTGGTGCCACGGTAACATCTACAACACTTCTGGGGCTGACCTCACACTCATCTCCATGTAAATCTCTCTTCTTAGCCCCATTAAAAACAACAAACACCAAAAAAAAGCGTTTGCCACTTGAGGCAAATAGTTAAAATTAGGTAAATATTTTTTTTTCCCCCTTGAAATTTGGCTTCCGTAGGATTTAGATGCTTTTATTCATGCGCAAGTAATAAAGGAAAATTAGGTATAATTTTAACCCCGCTGTTGTCACATTTCCTGGCCAAAGGACTCACAGTAATTTATTTTAATTTACTGCAGGCCACCTGAATTGGCAGAGAGTCCGATGAATAAGCAGCCAAGATCCCAAGCCATCCCTGGGTTGCCCAGGCAGACCCAGCCTCGTCGTTTCTCCAAACACCCTTGTTGTGGGACAAACTCTTACCGGTGACACCGTGGGCGTCTGTTGGGGATGACGGGGTGGGAGCTGTCACCAGGCAGCAATTCAAAGAGAAATCCAACTTCTCCCCCCCATGAAACCTTCACTTCTCTTTCTTCTCTCTTTTCTGATAAAAGCAGCCGCTTCGGTTGCCTCCTAGAAACAAAAAGGCTCGTGGTCGCCGTTCGCCGTCGGTTGAAGGATGCAGAAAAACAGAAAAAAACAGAAAAACAGAAAAAAAAACAGAAAAACATCTTTCTCTTCCAACAGTCAATCCTCAAACCTTCCTTTTTTTTTTTCTTCTGCCCTCAGCAGAAGAACCAGCCATCTGGTTTTACGGGAAGAACCCCGGATGATACACTTCTGTTTTCAGAAGTTTATACTCGGCCATAAAAACTCCAGGCAGGGTTTTCTTCCCTTTTTTTTTTTTTATTAAATTTCATTGAAGTGCCTCAACAGTTACGATGTGAAGCACAGAAAAAGATAAGCAAAGATGTCACCAAGTGCAGGTCTTAAAAAAAAAGCAGTATCAGACACTATCAAAGTTTCCCTGGGTCAGTTGACACTTGGGTTCTGCTCTTTCCTACCTCATTTACTCCAAGTTCATGCCTCAGCCATGAAGAAGGTGGAATTTTCTTCCTCTGGGCCTTCTCTTGCCTTCTTTCTCCAAAATTCAACCCATTGGCTCCCTTTGCCTTTGGACTTGGCCCTAATTTTGCCTCTAGATGAGGGACCTCAATGTCCCTCCCAACAACCTTCCATCCCTCCTTCTTCTCCCAGGGTGAAGGAGGTCACCAACTCCCTGCTTTGCCTCGTCCACGGAGCGAGGTGGTTGGAAGTCCTCTCTTGGTGTCTTCCAAGCATTAACTCGAGGGTGGCCTCTTCATTTTACAGACATCACAAGATGTCCCTCTCCTCCTGAGCTTCACCCACCATGTGGACGTGCAGACAAAAGCCCTCAGAGCTACAGGACTTGCGGCGTTTCCGTTGCAAATCTGGATGCTTTGGAAAAAAAATCCAATTAATAGTAAGAGGTTATTTATGAGTTTATTAATAACCCGATGCCAAGGAGGTGTGTAATGAGTCATTTAAACCCACGGCACTTCCATGGATTGACAATCCAACTGCCTGAATGAAGATTTAGGAAATGAAACCTTAAGGGGCCCGTTACTGTAATTTTTTGTTAAATAATTTTCTTTAAAGCCGCACAAATAAACATGTTTTGGTTGGTATTTTTTTTTTTTTGCCTACTGAAACCTAAGAGCTCCTAAGAAACCGCTACACTCATCTGTGAAATAATATGCATGTTTAAATGCATCTAAATACATTTTTAATGTATTTGTGCTAGTCCAAGGGAGACCGTAACGTCTCTTGTGCCGGCAATAACGGTTTATTATGTTGATTTTCATAATCGCGAGCTTGGGGGTGGTGTTTTTTTTTCCCTTCCTAGTACAAAAGCAGTAAAAAATTAAGACATAAAATCCACGCTGAAGCAAATTTACAGATTAGGCCTAATCCCACAAAATACAGGAGGTTAAAACTATAAAATTACTGGGTTTTTTATCCCTGGCTCAGCTTGTTTTGCTTCGTTTGCGCAAGGAACCGAGGAACCTCATCTCATAGATGAGAAAACCTGTTAATTACTCTGATTAGGACAATTAGGATACAAGGCCCTGCCTTGACCCGGTTCTGAGCTGCCCAGGATGAGAGAGACATGGACACAATGGAGAAGACCCAATGAAGGGCCACCAAGATGATGGTGGGACTGGAGCACCCCCTCCTGTGAGGAGAAGCTGAACAAGGAGCTCCTCAGCCTGGAGAAGAGAAGGTTTGGGGGGATGTCATCAGTGTAGTGACAGCTAGAAAGAGAGGAAACTCATTAGATTTTGGGGTTTTGGGATGGTTTTTGGTTGTCTGCCTTGCGTATCCTGCTCTCATCCCACTGAGAAGAAGAGCCCCATCCTCTGCAGAAGGAAAGCTTATGCAGGAGGAAAGGACCTTCAAGATCATCCAGGACCTTCAAGATCACCCTGCCATGAGAAGGGACACCTCCCACCAGCCCAGGTTGCTCCAAGCCCCCTCCAACCTGGCCTTGAACCCCTCCAGGGATGGGGCAGCCACATGTAAAACCACCAAAGAGACTTGACCCAGATTTAGGTCAACGGCTGGTTTTCCTTTTCGGCATTTCAGTCCAGTTTTGTTTCCCAGGACCTCTAGGAGAGCCAAAGGAACCAGAGGATGGACTGAATACCACCTGGACACGGGCTGAACCCCTTGAGGATGTGTCTTTGATTACAAACACACAATAAAAAGTGAACAAACCACAAGGAAAGATGAAAAATGTCAAGAAACCCCCTTGATTTCTCGAGGTGAGAAGCCGATGCCGTAGCAGAGATGAAGGTGGTGGATCTGGGAGACGTTCAGAAGATCTCACGCTGTCCTACAGGTCATCCTAGGAACACCCTGAAGAGATTGATTGGTTTGGCATCCTAATTATGCAAACGGGGAGGTATCACAGAACCAGGAAAGTGCCAGTAATAATTTTTGGCACAAACCATCCAAGGTTATAATGAGGTAGTGGAGCGGGATGAGGTGCCCAAGAGGCACAAAGAGGGGCCACCAAGGGTTCCTGCTCCCCCTGGTTGCCACACACGGCCCCAAAACCCACCCCTGAGATGGGAATTTCATCGGAATAAGGTGTGGGAGAGAGAATGAGGCATTTCTGCCAAAGGAGATGATGGACCATCAGGATTTCAGGGATCGAAAATTGGGGCAAGGAAAATTTCTTCATTAATCACCCAGAGAAGGACAGCCTGATGTCATTTGGGTATGACATCCTCTCCCCACCAAGACCTTCCTCACCCCTTCCCCGCGGCATCTTCAGAATCAATCCTTTTATTCTTCCTGACAAAGCTCCCAAAGCCAAAGCTCCCAAAGCCAAGAAGTGATTTCAGATCCATAGCGTTTTGACAGCCTTTACCTGCCCCCCCAGACAATCCGGAGCCTCCCAGCCATGCCAAACACCTTGGAAAACTTTTTGAAAACCCGTCAGGGGGAGATGAAAAATATCTCAAAATCAGAAAATAGCTTCTTGCCCACTATCTTATCAGCCAGAACCACCTACTTACCCAGCGAGCGCCTTCCGAAACGGCTCCTGATGGGAAGACATTTGCAGAAAACCAGGAGCCTCGAGTATCAGTCTGCCTCTCTTCTTTTTTTTATTTTATTTTTTTCCATATTTACAACCTTTTTTTTTTTTTTTCCCCAGAGCCTTTGCCCAAACCAATCCTCATCCCTTTAAAACCAGCAGGGGCTATCGTAAATCTCTGCTTTTCACTGCCTCCAGCTCCTCCCTGAGAATCGCTTGGTGCTTCCAGGTATTTTTTTTAATCCTTACTTCCACACCTCTGCTTTTGTTTACTACATTTCTGGGTTTTTTTCCGGGCTTAGTTATTATTTTTTTCTTCCTTTTTATTTTTTTTTTTACATTGGTAAGTCAAATCATGTGAAAAAAAAAATATTAAAAAAAAAATCCCTTATCCTACTTCAGCTCAAATCTTCCTTCTCCTAGGGCTTGTTTTCTTTCTAACTCCTGATTCAGACCATCTTTGGGAAAGAACTGATCCATCAAAACATCATCCGAGTTCCGGAACCGCTCCGGCAGCTGGGAGGGAGATTTCAAACCCCAGTCACACAAAGAATAAGAAATATCCATAAATAAAGCCTTCAAAGCACGTTTTTTTTTTTCTGATGGTAATGAATGTTAACAGGTAAAAGAGTATATTTTTATTTATATTTTTATATATTTATAAATATCATATATTTCTATAATCCTGACAATTTTGAGGAGTTCGTGAAGGATATCCGGACTCCTCCAGCCTCTCCCGTGCCCCACGCTCAGTGAATTACTCAGCACCTCAGGAAAAAAAAAAAAAAGGATTTGGGAATTTGAGGAGCAAAAGTTAAAGCCTGCACTTGGTAAAAACAAGGAGTTAAACCTCTTCATCCCTCTTCCTCATCCCTTTTCCCTTCCCACGCTGGGATGAAAGGGCCTGATCTCCCTCCTAGTGGTGGATGGGGAAAGCACTTTCCCGGTTGTGAACTCCAGGCATAAAATGGAAAAGACCAAGAACTCTGAAGATTCCTGGATAAAAACGCTCTCAGAAAATTCCTTCCTGCTGGATTTAGGGATGGGATGGATGCGAATGGCTTTGGGGACGTCACCGGTAGATGTGACCCCAGAAAAGTCAAGGTGAGACGTGGTTGTGGGATGGTGTCCTCTCTATGGTGCCTTTTTAGGACCTAAGATTGCAGATGGACCACAAACACACATGGACCTTCTCTTGGAAAGGCATCGAAGGGTGAAATCTGGCTGGGAATTCTGGAGGAATCAGATATTGGGGAAAAAAAAAAAAAAGCTCCAGCTTTCCTGGAGCTCCTTGAGGGATTGGAAGAAGTTCTAGAGTCTCCCCACACCCTTCTCTTCTCCAGGCTGAACTCCCCCCAGTTCTCTTTTTCCACCTTCTAATTTTAATCTTTGGATTTTAACTCCATTCAAAGCAAAAATCCCAGGGATACAGGCAGGGATGCAGGGAGCAGCCAGCGCATTCCTTGAGCTGCACCGACCTCTAGAGGCTTCGGCCCCAACCACCTCCATCGCGCCCCAGGGAATGGAGTTGTGGTTCTTCCCGGGTGAAGGGGGGCACAAGAGGAGGAAAATCCCTCGGGAAGCCCAGGGATGGTCATTTGGTTGTGATGCTGCAAGGGCCTGGACACCCTTCTTCAGCCGATTTATTGGCATCCTGCTGGAAAAATTTGGTACCAACCTTTGGAGCAACTCCATAGGTTGCTCAGCCTGGAGAAGAGAAGGCTCCAGGGAGACCTTAGAGCCCCTTCCAGTCCCTCAAAGGGCTTCAGGAGAGATGAGGAAGGACTATGGATCAGGGAAGGGAGCCCTAGGAGGAGAGGGAAGGGTTTGACACTGAAAGAGGGGAGATGGAGATGAATTTCTTGGCTGTGAGGGTGGTGAGAACCTGGCCCAGGTTGCCCTGAGAAGCTGTGGCTGCCCCATCCCTGGAAGGGTTCAAGGCCAGGTTGGAGAGGGCTTGGAGCAACCTGGGCTGGTGGGAGGTGTCCCTGCCCAGGGCAGGGGGTTGGAACCGGATGATCCTTAAGGTTCCTTCCAACTCTTTCCCTCCTGCCCCTAAATTTAGCAACTATTTTCTCCAAAGTGGGAGCCCAAGGAGTAGCCCTTCAACAACCCATAACCACCACCATCCCTCACCAGTTCAAGCTCTGTTCAGAAGGGAAGAGCAGCGCTTGCCCAGGACAGGGCCACCAGATCCACCAGGGTTTGGAGCCAAAGGCCAGCGATGCCCTTCCCTTGCCGAGGTCTTGCTGATTTCCAGGTAGAAAAAAATAGCATTAAAACCAGAAAATGATTCTAAACCCCTCCAAGCTTCTCCAAGAATCACTAAACCATCACCGCAGTGGATTAACACCCATCTTTTTAGTATTAAAATACTGTCTTTAGTATTAAAATATAAGTGAAAGAAAGGCTTCTGTCAGACTTTGAGAGAAAGGCGATGAAAGTAGAAATTCGTTTGTCAAATTTCAGTCCAAACTTTGAAACTTCTTTGGATTTTAATACAAAGCTGTCTCACTTTGAGAGAAAACATCTTTTCATTTAAAAAAAGAAAAAAAAGAGAGAGAAGCATTTTCTTCCCCTGAGGCTTTTCAACTACTTGCAGTGGTTAATCGTTAAAAAAAATTAATAAGAGACATCATGAAAAAAATAAAACAACATTTCAGAGGAGCTCCAAAAGCCTTCAAAAGCTACTTCTGTGCTGGTTTTATTGCACTTTACCGTAGAACCGTGCGATGAGTGACGTCCTGGCATCTTTCCCCCTAAAATGAGACTGCACAAGACAAGTCACTCGCATCCCCCCGTTCATTCCCGATCATAAATGGAAAGAAGCAACTTCAATTTGCTTGGAATATAATCATTTATTTATCTTTACAGTGATGACGGAAGAATGTACAGGTGTTTTCACCCCTAGGTATAAAAATCTGTTTATATACAGAGTCACAATAATCTTTAATTGGGAAATCTTTCTTTTCTCCTGATCCATCCTTACCAAAAACCACAGGAAAAACAAATATTTAGTACAGGCAATATAATTCCAGTAGGTTTGCAACCTGGCATCAAAAGCTCAGCTTTAGATTAAAGGGTAACGTTTGATACTTAAAAAAGGACTTTTAAGTCATAGGACACAAAATAAAGTTGCTTTTCAAATAAGATATATACATCAAAAAATAGGAGTCTAAAAAAGGCATTGGTTTTAATGCTATTAGAAAGCTATATAAATGTGCATGGGTCCGTTTCTTCTTATAACGAAAGACCGAAGGAGAAAGTGCCTCTGTTTTGTTTTTTTTTTTTTTTTTTTCCTCCTGGGATAAGTCAGTTAAAAGTACCTGTAAAAGAGGAAAAAAAAATAAAAAATAAACCCTTTTGGAAAAAGTAAAGGCTGGTGGTTGCACCCCGTTGGGAATCACAAAACGATATGGGGTGGGAAGGGACCTCTGGAGATCCATCTCCTCCAACCCCCTGCCAAAGCAGCTCCTCCCAGAGCAGGTTGGAGAGGAATGTGTCCAGGTGGGGTTGGAATGTCTCCAGATCTTTGTAGGACGTTCACATCTGTCTCCAACTCACCTGATTTCTTTTTATGCTTCATCTCCGTTATCCATTTCCACATCTAGATCTTTTGTCGTGTCAGCCGCTCGCGACAGAATGTCTGCCATTAGTGCTTCCTCCAGTTTCTTCCGGACTTGTTGCACCCGCTCTTCTTGTTTCCTGAAGGGAGAGAAGAGAAGAAGGGGCAGAGATGTCACTCCTTTGTGCGTAGTAGTAGGTTGGGGACATAATACTTGCATGAACAACAGCTCGGGGCTGGTTTCTCAACTCTTATTTTAACCTAGAGGAGAATAGAATTGAGTGTTTTCAAGTTGGATCCACAAGGATCATCTGGTCCAACTGCCCAATCCCTCCAGAGCTGATCAAAATTTAAAGCTATTATTATCTAAAGCTGTTATTAAGAGTTTGCTTAGAACATTAGAATGGTTTGGGTTGGAAGGGACCTTGAAGATCTTTGAGTTCCAACCCCTCTACCATGATGGGCAGGGACATCTCCCACTAGACCAGGTTGCTCAATGTGACATGAGATCTTCCACTCTCAGATGAGCTACTTGAAAAGACCAAGCAAAGAGTTAATGGAGCAATATCCCCCCGGACTGTCTTTGTCAGACTTTTTTTGGCTTTTTTTTTCCCCCCTTTTATATCGGGGGGTAGAGAAATTTTAGGATAGATGACTGACAAGGAGACAGGAGCGTTGTGAAGATCTGAGGAGACCTCCCTCTTTCCCAGTATAAAGGAGCACCTTTACAGGCTGGGTGAGGCACCGGGTGGGTTTCCAAGTGCTCCAAGAACCAATTCCCACACGACACGAGTGAAGGGATTTTCAGAGTTACATGCTTCAGGAAAAGAAATCCCTTAAAACTCACAGCTTTAGAAAAATCCTTCCAAAGAGAGAGCCACTTGAAAAGACTGACAGACTGGACTAGGAAACAGAACAGAGCTGGGAGTCTGAATTTGAGAATATATTGCAAGAGCTACATCCAACTGGAAAAAAACTAATCCAGCTATTTGTTCTTTTGAGAAGTTCCCCAGTTCACCCCAGAAAAGGGACACTGGTTGAAGCAGGACACTAAGATTTGGATGGAAAGACCACCAGGACCTACTAATTTTCCAGATTTACCTTTCCCTTTTTAGCATTAAGGAGGTGTCTTCGTGTCTTTGCACAAACAGTATGAAAAGGGAACTTTTAACTTCCAGAATTTAACCAAAAATGTGATACTAAATGCAATTTTTATCCCACATGATGACTGATTTTAGTAATACTAAAAAACCAGGGATGACAGGATTGTCCGCCATATCCTGGACACTCCAGCAATTAGTCAATTCAACAAGAAATCTCAAAATTCAGTGCTGAAGGCCCTACTTTTAGACTCATTTTTTTTTGGGGTACTTTCTTTGAAAAGAAAATTAACAGTGCAGCTATTAAAAACTCAAAACCTTTGCCCGTATGTGAACAGATCTGTCTCTGCTCTTCCCATCATATCCCAATCTCCCACTTCTTAGCTGCCAAGCAATATGCTATAGGGGAATATTTTTATTCTCCTTTGTTGAAATCACTTAATTTTTTAATTGAGATCAACAAATGAACTTGACCAAATCACAAATGGGAAGGCAAAACCCAAAAAGCCAGTATTGACGGCTTCAGCTTAACATTTAGGGCACTCTCTTGGGAAAGAAAATGTGGATTATGACTCACACCTTAGTGAATATTTTATATCACTATTTTAACCACAACGGAAAAAAAAAAAAAACAGGTTTTGATTTTTTTCAAGTTACTGATTGAGAGGTAAAAGAAACACCTTCATACCTCTGTTCCCTTATCTCCAGGACTGCGCTGAGCCAGGAAGGAATCAAATTGAACTTGTTTTTTGGGGTTTTTTTGTTGGGTTTTCTATTTTTCCTGGAGAAAAACTTTCTAAAACTTACCTAATGTCATCGTCCGTGACTATGAAAGCTTTGCAGAGGGGCTGAGATGTATTAAGCCAGACGGCCGGGTTCTTCTCCACGGCTGCAGAGAGCTGCCCCGTGATGGGCGCCGAACTGGTGTGCAAAGCGCTGGCGACGGCCGATAACAGGGTGTCGTCGTTGTTACCCGGGCCAACTCCTAAAATAAAAGGAATTAAAGAGTTACCGTTCGTATTTCCTACCCAAATTTCAGTGGCAGAGCTCTCCTCGGTTCATAAAGTTACTCAGGGTTGACTGTCGGTCTCTTCTTCCAAGTCACAGGCAACAGGACAAGAGGAAAGGGCCTCAAGTTGCACCAGGGAAGGTTCAGGTTGGATATTTGGAATTTTTTTTATATTGAAAGGGTTATTAAGCCTTGGAATGGCTCAGGGAAGTGGTTGAGGCACCATCCCTGGAGGGATTTAAAAGATGGGTTGACACAGTGCTTAGTGACACGGTTTAGCGAAGGGTTTTATCAGGATCAGGTTGATGGTTGGACTAGATGACCTCAAAGGTCCCTTCCAACCTCGAAAATTCTAGGATTCTATGACATAATCACCACTGGATACGTGGCTGTGTCATCTAAAGAGTTAAATCTAAGTCCTTACAAATGGCTTTGTAATGAAGGCATCTCGTTTCTAAAACTGGCAAGCTTATTTGCTTACGCTAGCAATTACAACATCATCAATTTTTTAATAAAGACGATCGCATCAGAAATTCATCAGAAGTAGTTCCTTTGCAGCTTCCCAGCATTAATCTGCACCAGCAGAGCCTTTGCTTTAGCGCTACAAAGCCCTGATTTAATTCTTGAAAAATAAACACTGGAGATTTTTTTACAACCCTCAAATTCCTGAGGAAAAAAATAAAAAAAAAAAAAAAAAAATCTCCCGAGCGGTAGAACAAAGTTATTAATTTTCAACTGTGACTTGAACATATTTTAGCTCAACTTTCAACAATAATATAAACCGCACTTCAGGACCGCGCTCTTAACTACAGAATTGAACTAAAAATAAGCAGAGTTTGGGAAACTGAGGTATTTTGTCAGCAAGAAGTTTACTTAATCCGACCGTAAACTGAAAACCTGTGAAGAGCATCAAAAACACTCTGTCCTTTTCAAGAGCAACCAACGTGGTGGATCTGAAGCAACTGTGAAGACAATACCTTGGAGACCTTTAGGTAGCTCCATGGATTTTATGATTTGTTCGCTGACGTCCGACGCGCTGAGGCCTTGTAGCCTCTTCTCCCAGAAAAGCTGGAAAAGAGAAGATCGCTCGTTAGAAACAATAATTTAAAAAAAAAAAAACAAACAAACCTAAATCAACTCATGGAAATAAACAGTATTCATGATCAAAGCAGCATCAGGATAATAAAAGGCAGCAAGTGCCCAGCAGCCTATAAAATAATTAACCCAACAGTCACAGAAACAACCAAAAAAGTTGATATTCCATCTGCTGATGGAGTTTTAGTCATCGGGAACATGTTTGTATGGAATTATGTTGTGTGTTGAGACACCGGGGACGGCTCTGTCCGACACCAACTTCAGGAGGTAACTGAGTTTAGATCCCAAGTGGCTTAAAAAAAACCCACCCAGGATCAGCTCGGTAAACTCTTTGGATTTTTGTAAACTGTATCTCACACCTTCTTGACATCTCAGTGATTTGACAGCTTTTGGGAAATACCTGTTGGCACTCGTGTCTCATTTTATTAGAGTCACTTCAACGTCAAATGCTTCCTCCTTGCTCGTAACTAGTGGTTGGTTGCAACATCCCAACTCACGTTTGAGCCTCACGGTTAGTTGAGTATCATGGCACCTCTTACCTTGTAAAATGTTAAATATTTAGTACCTCCAGTTCTTTACCACTATTGCCAAGCCCCCACCCCAAGAAAGCGACCCAGATGCCTTCTAGCAGCCCTTTTGGCTCCTTAAAGCCATCTAGAACCTTCTTACAAAGGCAACCCCAGCAACTCACTAGCCAAATTCTAAAAGGAATATTAGGATCCAAATAAACAAAGTGAAATTCTATCCATTCAGTATTTCATCACTGGGTCAGCTTCCCATCTTGATAAAGTCTCTACGAAGCTTATTCATGTTTTCCACCCTTAAAAGAATTCACCCTTTGCTCCCCTTCGGCATTTCATCAACTTTTAGAGAGAAACAAAGGATCTACCAAGTCCAAATCCAAGCTGTGTGTCTCACGTGCTGCAGAAAAACCCAAGAACAGCCTCTGTTTACGCAGAATAATCAAATTCAATCAAATATTGCTGGCTTTCCATTCTTCTGAACCCCTTCTTCTCTGAACCCCTGGATCTTCTCCTGAAGATTGTGCTGGACCAGACCCGGAGCATCATAACCCTGAAGCACAGGACGGTAGCGGTTGAAAAAGGACCTAAACCCAGGTCCTTCATTGCCTGAGCATTCTAGATTCAGAAAGACCCAATGCTCCATTTCCTAGAAAATTAAGGAATATGCATGATGCCAAAACTCTTCTGCAGTATCCTCCTGCTGAGCAAGAAATGGATCCCTTATCGCTCAAACTTACTGTCCTAAGGGAAACCCTGGTGGCTTTTTTTCTTTTTTTCCTGTGGCAGAGGAAGACAGCGCCAAGGTCCCCAGGGTGGAGCAGGATTTTCCACTTCCTCGTTGTTCCGCAGCTCCAGAAGGTTCTCCAAAAGTCCTTTGTTTGGAGAATTATAACATATCGCTTCCTCCATAATTGTTTCTTGTCCAAGACAAGCTATTTGTGACCAACGGCGAATTATAATCGTAACCCGTAATCTCTGTGAAAACACAGTCTCCTAAGCAACCCTTATTTCTCAGTTGAAAAACAAAGAAATGATAGATTAGGCCCTTTTTTTGCAAGAACCACTAAATACAAATATATTATGAGCCGCTCCTTTTTCCTCGGATAAATAAAAGTCTATTTGCAATTGCTCAAGCATTGGAAGCCTCAAGGAAAATTATTTACTGGAAAGGAATCCATTCCAATTCTGTGACTTCTAAAAGAATCGTAGAATGGTTTGGGTTGGAAGGGAACTTGAAGATCATCTAGCTCCAATCTTCTGCCAATCTTCTTCTGGGTAGGGACACCTCCCACCACACCAGGTTGCTCAAAGTAACCTCCAACCTGGTCTTCAACCCCTCCAGGGATGGGGCAGCCACAGCTTCTCTGGGCAACCTGGGCCAGGGTCTCACCAACCTCACAGCAAAGAAGTTCTTCCCAAGATCCCATCTCAATCTGTCCTCTTTTTATTTAAATCCATTCCTCCTCATCCTATGACTCCACTTCCCTAATCAAGAGTCCTCATCTCTCCTGTAGGCACCTTTCAAGAACTGGGAGGTCATTATAAGATGTCCCTGGAGCCTTCTCTTCTCAAAGCAGAACAAGCCCAACTCTCTCACAGCAGAGGTGCTCCATCCCTCTGCTCATCTTTGTGGCCCTCCACTGGATCCCGTTCCAATAGGTCCACGTCCTTTCTGTGTTGAGGACTTCAAAGCTGGACACAGGACTCCAGGTGGGGTCTCATGAGAGCAGAGGGGTAGAATCACCTCCTGTGACCTGCTGGCCACACTTCTTTTGATGCAACCCAGGATGTGGTTGGCTTTCTGGGCTGCCAGAGCACGCTGCTGGCTCATGTTGACCTTCTCATCCACCAACACCCCCAAGCCTTTCTCCTCAAGGCTTCTCTCCAGCCATTCTCCACCCAACCTGTATTTGTCCCTGGGATTGCCACGTCCCAGGTGGAGGATCCTGCACTTGGTTGAACATCATGAGGTTTGCACAGGCCCACTTCTCCAGCCTCTCCAGGTCAAGAAAAGCACATACCTTCTGATTTATCCATGTCTACATAAAAAATAGTCAACGTCTCTATACTGTACTGCAGACACAGATAACCTGCAATTTTGTTATGTTTTAAAATATATTTTAAAGGCTAAATGAGAGCAGAAAGTCAGTTACCATTTGGGAAACTGCTCGAGTGATTGACATTGCAGGCAGTAAAACAAGGAAATACGATTGAAGAGAGGTCTTTGCAAAAAGGCTCCATGGAAGAATTAAAAAGGAATGAGAATTTCTCCAGAAATCAGGAAAACTTATTTCCCCTTTTGAAATCCAGCTGCTCAGCTCTGCTGCATCCATAATTGGCAATCAAAATTTCACTGCTCCTTTAGTTGCCTGGGAGAGGGAGATGAAGCTTCATCTCAAATAGGTTCCTCCCAACCCTCTTTTTCATAATTCTCCCAGGTATGAATCAAGAAGCTGGAGTTTTCCAACCCGATCCTTTAAGCTCGTCCGCAGAAAAGAAAAATCACATCTATTTGACAAAATACGAAGTGCTAAGAGCTAAATATGTCTTTCTTGTTCAGAAGTGCTCATAAGAAGACATACATAAAATGACATCCTGCAATTTTTCTCATAAATTAGGCTTTTTAGACTGCAGATATCTTATAGCAAAAAACGACTATGGTCAAATTTAATTTTTCATATATAATCCTGTTCAATAATCCATTACAATCCAATCCACTGCAAATATATATGACAGCAGGTATAAAAGAGACTTTCAAATCAATTTTAAAGAGTACTTCTGGCCTCCTGATAGATGATGCTATAAGTAAATACAGCAGGTTTATCCTAAGGTGATTTTAAAAGGAAAATAGCCTCAGATTTCTCCAAGGGTGGTTTTTAAAGGCGGTTGTCGGCCACAGAAGCGAGGAATCAGATCACGTAATACTAACTGACTACCTGATTTCTCTCCAAATGAGCTCTGAAGATGATTCTTTTAACCACTGGAAGTATATTCGTGGAATGTTATTAGTCACAGGATGGCTTCAAATATCTCCACCACCACAACCAACAGCCTACATCAGAATTAACCAGCGATCGGCGGGTCCTCAGGAGCCAAAGCAATTCCTCTGGTACGTTTGGGACACAGAGATAAATGAATGAGCTTTATATTTACCCTGTAAAATGTCAAAAAGTGTGGAAGAGCCTGAATCAAGAAGCTCTGACACACTAGGAAGTCTATGTAGGACACAGACCTGGAGCTTTTGGGGACACTGAGGTCCAAGGGGCAGCGATGTGTAAGAAAGAAGCTTGATTTGCAGCACCATTCCAGTCGATCCAGTTAGGTACACAACACCTGACAGGCAATAACTCCAGTTTAAGTGATTACGTAAAAGGTTTACTAATTATAAGAGTTTCAGATAGTTCCAGGACTTCCTCTGCTTCCCATTCCCTCTTCTCGTTGAGGAATACTCAAATCCAGAAGCAGAAGAGACGCGTTAACATCCTCTGAAGTACTGCTACATCTAGTGGCCTTTTTGTTAAACAGGAAGGAGGGAGAAAATAAGAAAAGTGATTTGAAGACAGTGCTTTTTAATTCACCATTGATTCCAGTTTCAATTTCAGCAATGCTAACCTGACTTTATAAAATCCAAACCATTACGCTTAAATTAATCAAGAATGTATCATATTTTATCAAAATCTACTAAGTGGAGAGGAAGCTAAAACAGAAAAAGCTAAGGTTGTTTTTTAATCTTCCCTTGTAGGACCCAGTAGCAATCTTCTAGGATTCCCTTTCTTATACTGGTTTATCAGTGGACTCTGCGAGGGAAAGAAACCCAAAGCCACAGGAACAGTAAGAAAATGGATGTTAATTAAGCTTATGGAGAGCTAAAATATTTTAAGGAGGTGGATACTTCAAAAAGAGACCTTACAGCACTTTTGAAGAAAACTGCATTTGAGATGATGAGATTTGCTATTTAGGAACGTAGAGATACTCCTATCGTTTGATTAAATATGAAGATTTAGAGGATTCTTCATGGATTGACTGCTATTTGAATATAAGCCACATAGAGAAAGAAGACTGATGGTTAAGAGCAGTCTAGTGAGGACCAGAAGACTCTTCAGAGCACACAGAGCTCAAATTCTGACACTACCTACTGCCAGGATTCTCCAGAACGTTTCCATCTTCTCTTGGGTGAAGTTCTCCACTCTGATAATCTCTAAAACCTTTAAGAAAGGCTTTGAATGTCTTGCAGAGCTGTTGTTTGAAAAAAAGGCAATGAACTAGCAGGAATAGATGGACCCAGCAGTTGCCACAAAGATCTGTTGCTCTAATTGACCCATTTACCTACAGGAAGATCATACACAAGCTGTTATTAGTTTATCTTTCCAAGAACTACCACAGGGTTTCACTGCTTCAAGAAGAGCTGCTGCCAAATATCTTCCCTGCCAACACCAATAAGCATGTTTTTCTCACTCCCAGGTCATGAAAAAAAAAAAAAAACCACTTACTGAGTGCCAAAGGAACTCCACTATTCAGGCCAAAGAAGAATTTTCAGGGAATTCTGGTTTGGAAAAGGGAGATACAATAGATAGAAGCAGATAAAACTTTCAGAGATGGGTATTTAGAACTACAGAAGCAAAAATCTCTTAAGGGATTTGGGCCAAGGATTGAAGAAACATATGTATATATGAATGGTGCACACATGGATCGACGACTGGAGTTCCTCCGTACTTTTGATTACTAATCCCAAAGAAATATCAGGAACTATGTGATGGAAATCTGTGTGTAAAGAAAGCAGATCACTGAAAATTGTTTATGAAAGCTGTCAATTTGCTGAAGATTCTCCAGCAACTGACAGCACGCAACCTACATTAAACCGCTTTGTTCCAGATTTTTCTAATGAAAATTTTACTGAAAACTCACTCAAATTTCCTGTAAAAACAACTGTTACAATCTCTTCTCTCCTTTTTCTCAAGTCTCCCACCTCTGTCAATCATCACTACTCCGAAAACAGCTCAAGGCAGGATTCTAGCATGGAGAAAAGCAAGAGAAAGACAAACCAAGATTTGCTTTGCTATTGAAAATGTGAGATTAACTGTTCCACATTCAATGCAAAAAGTGTTTCTTTCAACTGAAATATGGCAAAACAGGTTAAAAAGTGACCTTTTCCAAAGATGCAAGGAGATGGGAATTTGATGGACAAAGAATGCAGGCAGAGCAACCAGCAGATGATGATTTCTTGAAGACCGTCCTATAGCTCAATCCGTTTGAAACTATTTTCAGGAGGCAAAGATTTAACTTGGGTAGGTTTAAAAATTGCATACTCTGCAAATTCTCACTCTCAAAAGACAAGAGATGCATTCCCAAAGATTTTAGTCGCTATGTATTTCAAGAAAAGATCCTGGAGGAAAAAAAGGGGGGAAACGGGTGAGTTTGAAAGGGCTTGGGATCCATCAAGATACAGAAATCCAGTTCTCTTGCTCCAAAGGTGCCATAATTTTCATGTGCTTTGGGGATTGTTACTTCTTTGACCAGAAGGAAAATATGAACACGACTCTGCAGTTTCTTCTCACCTCTGCACTCCCAAGACAAAATAAGGTGTTTCGATTTGATGTTAGTAATGCTAGGACTCAAAAAATATAAGGCAGACTTAAAAACAATCTCTGGTCAATATACACTACATTATGAAGCCGATCACTTGTTCGTTAATTGCCTTTCTGTTTCTTCTCAGCTTCCTCCTCCCCATCAAAAACCAAAACCAAACAAGACAGTAATTGTGTGAACCTGTAATGTAAAGAAAGGCACCTAAAGGAGAATTCAGAGAATGATACGGGGTTGGAAGGGACTTCTGGAGATCATCTCCTCCAACCCCCTGCCAAAGCAGGGCCACCCACAGCAGGTCCCACAGGAACGTGTCCAGGTGGGGTTGGAATGTCTCCAGAGAAGG
>JAOQGM010000019.1:1184046-1200435 GCA_027564225.1 Gallinago stenura | reverse complement strand
CCAGCTGGGGCCTCCCCAGGGCAGAGCAGAGGGGCAGGATGACCTCCCTCCACCTGCTGGTCACACTCTTCCTGATGGATCCCAGGATGCCATTGGCCTTCTTGGCCACAAGGACCCATTGCTGGCTCATGGCCATCCTGTTGTCCACCAGGACTCCCAGGTTCTTTTTCCTCAGAGCTGCTCTCCAGCAGATCATCCCCATCCGTGTAAGATGAGTTTCTGGTACTGTGGTTTGTATTTCTAGCAGTAGCACCATTTTCAGCTTGTTTCAACTTTCCAAGGAGTAAAAATGGAAATCTCCGAATCGTTACCTGTCGCGGCTGCTCCGTCACTCGCTGGGGATCGGACCTCACTTTGTTACTGGGATGATTGGTAACTTTGGTGACCGGTTGTTTGAAAATCGATGCCGTTTGCCTAATGGGTAAAGTTGTATTTAAGTCTGGTTTTCCCTGTTAAAAAAAAAAAAATCAATTAACAAAAATTATGCATAATAATTACATAAATTAATGTTGGATTCACCCTCTTCTACCGATGTGCAAAAGGAGGAGGCTTTTTTTGGATTAAAGTTTTCCCTTAAATTTAACTAACCTTTGTAGTCATCCATTGTAAAGAAAAAAAAAAATACATTTAACTGGTTCCACACATTTTCACCTTCTTGGGGAGAATCAAACTGCTCGAAAGTCCATCTTCTCTTTTGTTAAAATATATATATGTTAATTGTTCGTTCTGAAGAGACAGCTTCCCAACCAGATGTCAAAAAAACCTCTCCAAAGCTTCATAAAAAATATACAATATTTCAGATCTCTATAACTGTGAGATCACAGCTCAAAAGTTACACAACGAACATTGATCTTAGACTCCATCACATTCAAAGAGTTATCAGCAGGATTTACTTAGACCCCTAATTTTTGGAGAAAGCACAATCTCTCGGGTTTTTAGAAATTTAGAAATGAGAACTAAATCTCAATCTTCAAGTTCTCCGTATTTAGATTTTACAATTTGGACTGTAAAATAAATGAGACTCTCTTAAGGACCAGCAAGAACATGCTTGTTTAAAAATCATACATTCCAAAGCAGAACACTCTGGAATTCCAGGTGATATAAGATAGAATACTGACCATAGATATTCTGTAAAGATCTGTATTAAATGAAATTAAAAATAGGCTTATTAAGCAATAAGCCTTCTCTTCACTGCATGTGTCTCAGACTAAATTCTTTGAAAATAAATATGTATCCCTCTTGTAGAGCTTTGTTAAAGCCATGTGACAGGGTAGTTCATCATCAGAATATCCAGGATTTTATCCTGAGGATAAAGTGGTGTACACTGCATGATCTATAAACCAGCAACAGAGTATCATCCCTGCGCTCCATGGAAATTAATTCCCAGCATGAAAACCATTCTACTTCATCCCAAAACACATCCTTACACACTGCAGCATTAATTATATTGGCTGCTCCTATCCAACTGTTCAATTCATCTCTTGGGAAAGACAAGGGAAGAGCCTCTTTCTATAACTTCTCCAGGACGAATTGGCACCGTTAGATCCTTCCCGGTGGAAAAAAAATACGGAATTCCTCCATGGAATTCTAAGGAATGTAATTGCTAGGAAGGAGCAACAGAATAATGCTTTGTAGGAGGGAATCCTGGCTTTATACTGCTTGGTGCACCCTCTCATAAGAGCCAAAAGAGTTTTCCAGACCTAGATGAATTAAACCATTAAAATATAATAAGGTTAAAAATCACGAATCCCAATAGAAGTTTTCCTCAGAAATTCACACATCTATCATTTCTGCTTTATAAACTTAAAGCCAGCAACTAATTAGTCCCCACGCGTGGCGATATAACGGGCAAAGCAGCAGATCTTCAGAGATCTCCACCTCCAGCTCCATCCCTACCACGCTGCCGATGCTTGTCCAACTGGGAGCAGGGTTTCCATGGCCAGAGCGAAAGGCAAGAGAGCACCAGTTCTTCTGCCTGATGACACGTCATCGTTTTAACCGAGCAGAGAAATTGCTGTTCAATTAGCACAGAAGTCATAAGACCTTTTTATACCAAGCAGAAGCCAGAATCTAAGCTTATAAATAAATCTAGACATCGTTCTTCTCCTAATGTTTCACCCAGTAGACCCAGTCTAGAAAAATACTTTCAGATAGTTTGGTGGATACTGGTTATGGCCTCATTTTTTTTCCCCTCATTAATGATGACGATAGTAAGCCTAACGTTAGACTTTTTAATATATAATATACATTTTCATGTATAATTAAAGCATCTCTGATGAGCACAGAATCACCAAGCAGAGCTAGACAGGAACCACGTGTACTTACATTTGCACAGATTATTTTGCCAATGAACTTTCCTCGCTCCACGGAACTTAATTCACACCAGAACCTTGATAGACCTTGCCCATCCTACCAGTTTCGCGTTCCCTCAATCTCGTGACATCAAGTTCAAAGTACTTTTTGACGCTTTGAAGTCCGTGCCTCCAGGGCAATCTGTGCAGTAGCATCAGTATTAGTGGTGAAATAGCTACTAAAACTGACAAAACCACTAATATTACAGAGCCATCTGCCATACGGGGGGAGAAATCTGGTTTAGCAACCATTTCTAGAACAAAGGTCTTCGTTTCAAGTTCATGAAAAATATTTACAGGTTCCTTTTGGCCTTAAAGAGAAGTTAAAAAAAAGAAATCCAGTAAAGTCAGAAAAATAAAAACGGGAGATTCCTTCAGGCAGCGTGAGAACTTAAAAAAAAAAAATCAGCTTCATTAAGGATATGGCCCCCAGAATTAAAGCGAAACCCTGATGAGTAATAAACTATGCAGGAAATACAGGTTTAAGCAGTTGAAATCCCATATGCTTTTTATCAAGGCTACGTGCTAGAAAATAGAATAAACTGTTTATACTAAGAATAGATCAATTCCTAAGGACTGCAATTAGAACCTCACCACTTTCCTACTTCGTTTCCTTTCTAACCATAGTCACATATGGGCTTTCCCATCTCGCCCTAAATAAACAGTCTCTCATCCGCGGCACCGAGTTTTAAACAACAAAAATAAACTCTTTAGCCCAGAAAACTTGCAAAGCTCCCCCACCTCCAGCACCTGCAGATCTTCAGGTGGACAGGGCGGGGGGAAAAATAATCACATTTTAACAGGAGGCGACTCGTATTCCGAGAAATTCTTTTTCACACCAAATCAGAAGCCAACCATCCGTAAGATTTATTCATGACAAAGGAAAAGCCTCAAGTGCATCCTAATAGAGATAAGGAACAGAGATCCTCACGACCAACCCTTCTCCTGAAGGACAGAAAGCTCCCTTGAGCTTTCTGGATAAGAGACACTATCGACGTATTTCATTTGGTCAGGCACAAATTATTTCAGATGGAGATTAAAATATTCAGTTTTAGGCACACCTACAAAACTTGGGCATGCTATGGGCTTCGCTTGACTTTTTTCCAAGTCCATTGCTCGACTTTTATCACGAAATAAAATCTCCTCCTACTCTAGGAACTCTATCAGCTAGCAAAAATATGTCTAACCAATACTATTATGTTTTCCTTTCAACAGAAAGAATTAATAAGCATATTTTTATATGCTGTACCTACTCGATCCATATTCAGCTGTATTCCTTATTTCATTATCTCTTCAAAAGCGCTTCGTATAAATGAAGTAACTTCATTTGCAAGCGAGATGTAAAAAGGTTCACGGAGAAAACACTGGTTAAAATTAGTATAGGTTGAAAGAAAACTCTACTGTAAATAAATCTATCAAATATATGCCTTTATTGCCCATGCTGAAAGGTCAGTAGGAAGGCTAAGATCCGAGATAAGGATTCTGCTGGCAGACTATTTCCGTGTCATTTGCACCGTTGTACATTAACATCACAAAATGGAGAGGGTTCATTAGCATAAATTATCCCTCGGTGCCATTTTAAGGCAGGTGGCATTAGGATGGGAGTCATGACATGGAGTTCTAACCTGCTAACGAGGAGGATCTCATTAGAAGTTAGTTAGAAGGATGGCAAGGCAGGATTTCCATCCGCCAGCCGTGTAAATCTCACTGCCCGGACACGTTGAGAAAACTCGAGCGTATTTGGATATTCCTCCTCGAAACATAAAGGGAGGCAAAGAATTTAGAAACACTTGTGGTAAATTGTTTGTAGAAAAAAAAAAACAACAAACAACCCATAAAATATGAGGGAGTTTATACACAAACTTGCCTGGGCAAGTCTGGCAGCTGCCAGGCGGAGGAGAAGAAGAACGGCCACAACCATTCTCCTTCAGTGGCTGTGGAAGAAAATATAAACTTCAGGATCAATTTGAAATCTCATTTTGAACTGTCACAGCAATTCTTGAAAGTTCATGAGTGACAGATTCAAGTCACTTAGATATAATAAATGTTATTTACCTACAAAAGGCATTTATTTGTATCCTTTTTTTAGCAGAGCTACAACATTCACGCAATCTAAGATCAGACTCACCTCGATTTTAAATACCAAATTTTGTATGCAAAAAGCCTAACCAAACCCTCTCCTTGGCCTACCCCCCCAAAAAAGTTCTATTATTTGAAAGCCTCATTTGAACCCGTGCTTTAAACTCCAAAGAAACCAGCATGAAATGTGTGGCTCACGCGTGACAAACGGCAGATGAGAAAACCCATCGGTGCCCAAGACGCGGCTGAACTCGTCAGGTATTTTCATGCACTACTGGAAGTTAAGAAATCCCTGCAGAATAAAACACTTTCAAAAAAAAGAAAAGCTTTTTACAGAAATCCTTTCAAACTGTTGTAGGAGGTTTTGTCCAGGAACGTATTATCTGCAAGCCGGATAAATTTCCTTGTCACATCCCTATGTGCTACATCACTTATTTCACTTCTGTACGCTTCAGCCTTTTATTTTTATTTTTTTTGCTATTCAAAAGGATACACTGTTGCTCAAAAAGCAACAGACACTAAGAAAACAATCAGATGAATTGAGAAAGGCCCGATCTTAAACAGAAAAAAAAAACACCTGGCCTTAAGGTGGAGAGATAAATGCATTTGCCTCAGAAAACAAGCTTCCTGGCACGTAGTGAGCACGTTAAAAATGTGAATTATTTCCTCTCAGAACAGGAAGATGAACATTGCAATTTGGAGCCTCCCACAGGAGAATCTCTTGGTGTCAACAGTCCTAACTTTTCCCATTTGGAAGAACAGCATTCAGGTAGATTAGGAGCACTGAGATTCTTAGTCCCAAGCCAACTCCTGAATTGCTCAAACTTTGGATTCATACTTAATCTCACCCTGGTATTTCCTTGGTAGTAGCAGAGAATTCCTTCAATTTATAAATTTACATCTCTACCACTACTGAGAATTAAACATCCGCGTACATCTTAGAAGCAGGCTGCTTTAAGCCGAAAAAAGAAATTGCTAAATGAACTACTACAGGAAAGGAAATTCTTAGGATATCCTTAAACACAGTATTTACTAACAAACCTTATTTTGATTGAGAGAATCATTCCTTAGTCTCTGTTTGTTCTTCTGCAATTTACTGGGCATCATCTTTCCCGTTCTGAAGTCAAAACTGCTGAGATCAACAGTGTTTCCCAGGTATCTTGCCAACTGAGGCTTGCTTCTGAACTTCTTACCACTTGGACTAAAAAGAAGAAAACACTTTAGTATGTTTCGTTGTACAAGAGGATACAACCTTGACTTCTTACAACAGGTTTTATTCCTTGTTCAATAAGCTAAAAAAAAAAGTTTCCGTTATCTTTATTCCACGTTCGTTGATGGGGGATGGCCAACCTGCCCCAATCTCTGCGTATCCGCTCCCATCCTTGGCAAGGGATTTATTTGTCAGGCTGTGGGATGCTCGGATAGGCTACGCTTTGGAAAACTGGAATTCCAATCCCAGTTAACAATAAGGAGTCTTAATATCAGGCTGTGGCCAACGCAGGACAACCCTCTCTGCGCAAATTTAAAAGCCGAGGGTTTAAAAGCGATGGCCGGCTAAAGGCCAACCTGGACTCAACAGCAACCCTTCTGGGCTCTCAAACAGCGAGGCATTAAAAAAAAAAAAAGCAAAAAAAAAAGCTGAGCAGAAGGAGAATTTCAAGGAATGGGATATCTCACAGCTATTCCAGCACCCAGACGGGCGAGCGAAGCCAGGTCAGGAACCGAGCAACAAGCAAGCAAGCGGCAAGCGAGATGGTGCAGAACGTGAGCCAGGTCCAAAGCTGCAAGTGGGTCTATAGATCCCACCAAAAGAAATCAAATAATTTGTAGGGGAATCCTTTAAATCATCTAGATTTGGAATTCCGGAATTATTCCGGCCCCAAATTCCCTGCTGATGTTTGTGAGTGGCACCGGCAAATATTCCCAGTTATCCTAAGGAAGGGATATTTCTACTGATCTTCAGAGCACAGAACTTTCTGTTCCCTCATTTCTACCCACGTTGCAATAAATACATTTATTCCCTATCTATTTGCACCCAGAATCACTGGGAATTCCTGGGACTTTCTGTCCTGGGTGCAAGTAATTGCTAATAAGCACCAAGAAGCCACATAGTTCCTTTCACTGTAAGGGATGACGAGTTTTTTAGTCCCCAGACTAAAAAAAAAATCAACTATCAAGAACCGACACGTGAAATTCAGACTGGGACACCAGTTTGTGGCAACTGGTTTGGTACAGATGGCCACGAAAATGGTAAATATTCATCAGGGAAAGGCAACAGTCCCTTGGTTTAATGCCAATTTCTATCCCAACAAAACAAGCCGAGCGTCAAAGTTCTCCCAACTACTGAAATCCAAAAGGTTAACTGGGCTCCGAGAGATTTTTCACTCCGCTTCCTTTCTGCCAAAAACTACTATTTTCTTCACTTTTCCAAAGTGGTTGGGTTTTGGTTGTTGGGGTTTTTTTTTTAACTTAAAAAAAAAACAAACCCCAAACACCTTGAGGCAAGAACTTCCCCCCAGAAGAATATGTCTTGAATTCTGGGAAAAATAGCTAATTAAGCCCAATGTTTTTCAAAGTCATTTAAATGACTCCAGGAATCTGGAAAAGACGTAATTAACGAGAGGTAAAGGGTGGGAGAAAAAGACTTTAAAAAGATCACAATCTGAAGCCAACCTCCTCAAGGATGGGTGTGGGAGGGTAAAAAAAAAAAAACAACAAAAAACAAAAAAAACCAACCCACCACACATACCTACACACACATCCCACCACAAAACTCCCGTCTACTTCTCGTAAATCCAGAATGGAAGCCACACTAGAAGCCAAGCTAAACACACCACCAGTTTTATTTTAGATAGTTGAGATTAACACCCCCCCGGTCGGAGACTGAGCAAGATTTTTGTGGGGGGGAGCAGGTTTGCTATTAAAATAATCTGAGCCATCTTCTTTCGTTCCTATTTGGGCAACTATAAAAAAAAAGTTGAGGATAAAACCTGGGAAGAATGGCCTGTCCCTGTTTTCTACCTGGAATGGAAGGGCTGGTTGGACTGAATAAAGCCTCCTGCTAGGAATTGCCTTCCAAACTTTCCTAAAGAATTTAAAACACTGAATGAAAAGAAGAAAACAATGAAAGCCCGAAGGAGGTGTTAATATTCTCTGATTCAGGCATATTTTTTTAAATTAAAATTAAAATTTATATGCACTCAGTC
Organism: Gallinago stenura; assembly: GCA_027564225.1. Taxonomy (NCBI): domain Eukaryota; kingdom Metazoa; phylum Chordata; class Aves; order Charadriiformes; family Scolopacidae; genus Gallinago; species Gallinago stenura. Next base: position 1,192,799 of record JAOQGM010000019.1, on the reverse strand, counting down.
ATTTTAGCCCGTAGCTACGTCACTACTCAAAGGATATAGAAATTTGACATCCTAAATCTCCTTCTATTTTATCCAAATTTGGGTATTACCATTTTACCACCTCCTATTGTAAAAAGGGAACAGATTGTGTCCTCAAGACAGCGCTCCTTTCACTAGCTTTACTCCTGAGGTTCCTTGGAGAGAAATATTTCATTACGCCTCGAAGGAATCCGAAATTCCAGCAGGGAGCAGTCCTCAGCCCAGCTTCACTACAAATTCCTCCTGCAGAGCTCTGAAAACAAGACTTCACAACTAAAAGCAAACTTTATAAACGCATCCACTTATCCTGGCCTGGTTTTGTTTGGTTTGGTGGTTTTTTTTTTTTAAATTTCCATTATTCCACTATTCATTCTCACCATCCTACCCCTTTCCCAGGCTCGGTGACCTCCCTGTCTCCGCAAAAATGTCACTCCTTTGCATCACACCGACGGTGCGTACGTTGCACGCATCACTTGTGCATCCAAATTAAGGGATATTAATAACAGATTGGTTCCAACAACAAGCTCCTCACCCCGTGCCTTAATGGTGTTACCAAAACTTGTAGTATTTTCCTTTTTCCAGCTTCAACGAAATCTAACGACGCGCAATTAAAAGTGCGGTTCGCTCAAGTCCAACAGACTGAGCAGCCTTCCTTCAGAACATCATTTTGGCACAAACTCTAAAATCTGGTGAATTCTACTATGAAACTATGTTTCATTTGAGTCCACAAAAGCCCCTATCCTTAATTTTGCTTCATTTCAGAGTTTCCACAAGTTTATACGATGACCCATTTATTGGGTCAATCTCAGCAGCCAGCAAATAAAGCACCCATTAGCCTTACATTCAGTTTTAATTCTGCAATTTTTAATTAATGCCATCCAGACTCGTCATTTGATGTCACACCTTTCCCCTGCTCTAAGGAGGAGATGAATACGTGAGCTGGAATAAACTCAAAACTTTATTTCCACCCCACTTATATTAGTTTTCACTTTTTTTTTTTTATTTTTTGGTACCAGTCCTGTGGTCGTTTCAATTTTTTACCCTGAAAATGTAGGGGGTCAAACCACTGAAGTCACGCTTGAATTTCTGAATCCATCCCAGATTATCCTCAAACTAACCTGTTCCTGCTGCAAAGCTTTCTCTTACCTGCAGAGAAAGCTCCTTGAGGGAAAAGATAAATAAAAAGCTTATTTGCAGTGGCTTTATTTGAACATCTATTATGGCTGCCCCATCCCTGGAGGGGTTCAAGACCAGGTTGGATGGGGATTTGAGCAACCTGGTCTGGTGGGAGATATCCCTGCCCAGGGCAGGGGGATTGGAACTGAATTTAAGGTCCCCTCCAAATCTAACCATTCTAAGATTCCATTAAATAATTAATACATATTCCCAGAAAAGAGTGAGGTTATAAAACCTATTTAAACCAGCGCGTCTACAGAAAAGCCTGAGAGTTTCACAAAGTGGTTGAAACTAAGAAACAGCACGTTCTTCTGGCTTTTTTTTTTCCTAAAGGTGTTAAAACCAAGTTTAAGTTCAGGCTCCAAAGATGGAAGGAGAGGTAGGAAGCTTTCTTCTCCCTGGATGATGCTCTGGAGGGACCTTAGGAATCAAACCTCAAGGGACACTGAAGAAAGCTCAAACTTTGAAGTCCCACCTTGCTGCAGAAGATTCCGAAAACGCAGCGCTCCGAGTGCCCGCGCTCCCAAATTTCAACTGCTACAAAAGCCAGAAGCACGGAACCACTGGGATATTTACACAGATAGAGGAGAAAGCGGTAAAATTTGCCCTCATCCACATATTCTGGATATTTATTAATTTCACACTGCCTTCTTTCATGCAACTAGGAGGAAGTGAAAGCGTTCTTTCAGGCCGCTGGGACGCAGCGGAGCCTCTGCTCCGACCAAACTGCTGCGTGACCCGACATTGAGACAATTAAGAATTGCCAAATAAACGTGGGATGACACAGGAATATCTCCAATTATAATTTCAACAACAGATTGCTCTACAATTGTTATTTTTACAAGCTTCAACCAGAAATATTTAGGCTTCCCTAAAGTCTTGCTTTACCTAAAAAAAGCTGGCAATGAAGCCCAGCTAATTTTCTACAGTTTTTAAAAAAATTTGTTAACTCCAATTATGATTTTCTAGGTGGTTTTTTTTTTTTCCCAATAAAAATATATTTAAACTCAGTTCTTTATAACATTCTCAAGGCTCCAATCACTTCACACAAGACTAAATGGAGAACAAGAACCCTTCACACCTCCAGCTGTCCCCTTGTGCGATACAAACTGAAGTTCTTAGGGGGCTGGAGGTAATTATGTCGTATAACGAGCTCGCGAGGAGCTTTATTAATAAAGACACTTTTCAGGTGTTTCCTGCGAAGCAGCAGAGCCAGCTAATTAACGTACAAGGAAGTTGTACCTTGGATTTTATCACCTGTCTGGCCCCTTCCCCAGTTCAAAATGCAGAGTGAGTTTGCAGGCAAGACGGTAGCGTGGCTCATTAAAACAATCATCTTGTTGGCAGACATTTCTGGGTTTGGCTGCTTTCAAAAAAAAAAAATATTTTTGGCAAACTTCCTTTCTTTTTTTTTGAGTTTTTATTTTGAGTTTTTTCTTTGCTGACTCTCCCCATCAAACAGATTTTTTTTTTTTGAGGAAAATTTCAACCACAGCAAGCTAGATGCTCTAACAGGGAAAACACGCCGTCTTCTCCAAGTTTAAAATGTTTTGTTTTTCAAAGCAGCTCTGGCTTCACAGTTTTGCAGCATGATATGAAACTGGAGAAAGAGGCGGTGTGACTTCATGGCTATTAAAACTGCAATTTATTCTCTTCATTTAGTATTTACACCCCCTGCTCGAGGGTCAGGCTAAATAAATCAGGTACATCACCCATCCCAAGGTGGCTGCCACAGCTCCTGTTTTCTCAGGATCCCGTCTGACGGGCTGTAGTCTCACCTCCAGCATCACGCACCGGCAAAGAGGAAGAAAAATGCTAAACATTTTTGAAAAGGCAATTAAAGCCACCTTAATTTGGCTACTTAAGAGAGGTAAAGCAAGGCAAAGGAGTTCTAGCAATCGCTCCCCTCCATGGGTTGGCAATGAAGCCCAGGAAAGGAAGGAGATGGAAAATATATCCGAGCATTCCACGGTGTAAGAGTAAATAAGACCACATAAAGCCCACAATAAAATTAGTCGTTTGATCTTATGTTCAAGGGAATCTAATATTGGAATCTGCTGGCTAAAGCCTCCTAGAGGGCTGGCCTCGGAGGGAACAAGGATGGATTTGTTCACCAAGGGGACCAAAACTCCTCTGCAACTGTTGGAGGTCCCTTTCCTCGAAGATTTGTCTGCAAATATTCAAACACACACTTTGAAACGTTCAAAGATTTGCACATTTCAAAGGGGTTCTGCATTCGGTATCTAATTTCGCTTGCAACAAAAATATATATATTTATTTTTTTACACACTAGTATATACGGTTCATAGCGTCACATTAAATCACCAACAGCAACTGACACCAATCTACCAACTGGAAAAGGTTCGTTTCTAGATTGTTATTTAACCTTCTATTTCTGGAAATATTTTGGATTCATAATTTCTTTCTGTTTCCTAAACAACCCGATGAGACCGAGGACTGATTCATTTCGCCCTCGTAAAACAAAGTCAGAGTCACCACTATGAGTTCGTAAAAATCATTATTGTCTTTCAGGACAATTCACCCTACAAAGCAAATAAATTTATTTTATGCACTAAGACTCTATTAGGCAGCATGCTTCAACCAGCATCCCAGATGCTGCCTCAAATTTAAGGAGGGGAGATCGTTACCACGCATTTTCAGAGATCAAGGCAAGGACCTGAGCCGTGGAAATACAAAATAACCCCCGTTAAACCTCTATTATTATTATTTTTTTTTACATTCTCTTTTAAAAACCAAAAAGCCCAATAAGCCTGGGTATAACATAAGCACAACTGAGCATCACTTAGGAAGCCCTGACTTGCTCGCTTTTAAAGATAAAGGCCTCCCTAAAAGAAAAAAAAAAAAAAAGGGGGGGTGTTAAAGCATACAGAATTAAACTAATATTACTGTCACTGGAAACTCTCCGGTATTTATCTGGAGTCAAACCACAAAACAAACTTCAAAGGGCTGTCTGTTTGCCCTATGGGTACACCTATACTGGAAAAGCTTTTGTAGTTAAAACTCAACAGTCTCTTAGAACCCACTGAAAGCGGTGTCAACCACTAGGCTTTTTTTTGAATCTCCAATAAAAGCAGGCTAGTTCTCCTTTGCTTTTTTTTTTTTTTCCCACGAAGAACAAATAAAATAAACCGGAATATTAACTTGCTGCCGCTAGGAAAAGTAATTTCACGCCGCAGTTTAAGGAATATTTTTCAACAGGTAAATGCTCTAGGGTGTTATAAACACTAAAGGGATTTTACCGACCGAAAGAAGGGGGTAAATAAATCAGAAGCTGAGATATCCACGTTCAAAATTCCCACTTTAGTCAGACTTTTGCAGGAGTGAGCCTTTCGACAGGACAGCAGCACCCCCTACCTCACAGTACCCTGAATAAATAATACTTTAAAAAAAAAAAAATCATGGTGCAAATTTACATTTATTAGGCCTAAAATAAATAGGTTACTACTAGAAGAGTCACTTGAAAAATGCTCTTTGCGTAGGTACAGTTTCTCAGCTAAAAAGGCAGAAAGAGGCCTTCTTTTTCCTGAAGATCAACAAAAATGACTTTTTAGCTCACTTTTGCTGTAAATTGAGCGTTCACTTTATAGTATGGAAAAGATGGAGAATTCCTACCTTCTTTAAACCAGGAAAGATCATGTATATTCCTGGAGGAAAAAAAAAAAAATCTCAAACTGATTGAAACGAACAGGGTTTTGTCTCGGCACCGTCACAATCTTGATTTTCATGGATACCACTGTCTCTGGGATCATCATCCATCCCTTGCTCTGGAGACAGAACACCCGTAGTCACCGTGGGCACCGTGGGACCTGCCACATGTCCAGCCTTCCAGGAGTTACCTGACAGAAGGATCAGAGCCTCAACCAAAGCATTTATTATTCTGGGAATGCTGTGCTAGTTTTGCATTCGTCCTACATTCAGCATCCCGATTTTTAACGCGCCATTCCCTCCATCAACTACGTTTAGATCCCGAAATGCAGCCATCCAGTCCTCCCTGAAACTCCATCGAGGAGGATTCTGCCAACCAAGCCAGGTCTCCGGTGTCATTTGGGCATCCTCAAATCGAGACACCACACATCTCCTGACCATCTGCATAAAACGAGGCAGATGTTGGAAGTTGGAAGGGAATTCTTCTGAAGATGGATTAAGAAATCCAGAAATTAAAACACCACGCACTTTTTCATCACCATCAGCCCACGGTCGCCAAAAAAAGGGTGGCATTGCTCTTTAAGGGATCGTGCCAAATCCTGAGGAAATTAAGAAATATTTGCCTGTAAAAGGCACACAAACCAAAACCCCTGCTTTGTGCCCAACTACAGACTTTAAGAGCGTAGTGTTTATTAGCATTCTTCTTTTTATTTATTTTTTTTCCCCAACAGGGCTAGAGTGACATAACTCTTCTGAATGTATTTGGCCTGCTCTACTTACTGGATCAAAACAGATTTTCCTTTGTTTTAAATATAGCAGTGCTGAAATCTGCCTCATAGCTATAACAGAATGAAAAGGAGAATTAAAAAAAAAAAAAAAGAGAGAAAGATAAATTTCCTACGCCAGCCCTGCCTGCAGCCATAAAATCTTTTTTTTTTTTTTTTATTTGTTTCATTTTGGTTATGCAGAAATAAGTCCTGTTACTGTACAGAAGTTATTTCTCTAGACAGAAATGACTAGTTATTTTTTCCAAACCTGTAATCTGGAGCGAAATCAACGAACTCGAAGCTATGAGTTGCCTGGTTCAAGTTTTTAGTTTCAATTTTGTGGTCTTTTGGCAGAAGATCTGCATCACTGCTAACCACGCTGGAAGGCCTCCTAAAATGTGAAAACATTTCTTCCTACCACTTTCCCACATTAAAAAAAGAGAGAATTGTAGAGTCGGCGATGAGCAGATTAGAGTCTTGCATCTTCAACAAAAACCGCGTCGGAGCGTTTCTTTACCAGGCTTTTAGGCAAGAGCAGCAGCAAAGGCTGAAGGATGAAGGCTCAGAGGGTTACAGAGAAGGGGTTAACCTCAAATTTGGGTCTATTACAGGATTTGTGAAGTATTTCTCTTTTAATAGCTTTTTGAATGATATCACAAAGGTCAGAAGACTCAAGGAAAAACGTGAAGGGGCGCAAAAAACCATCCCACCAGAAACTACTGGAAGTTGGTTTATCTGAGGTTCCTTAAGTGTGAGACGTTAAAATACCATCAAGCAGTTCTGAAAGAAGCGAGTTTCAAAATGCAAATAAGGTAGATTGCAACACGGGCTAATCTTGCAAGAGTCGTTTCTTAATTACTACTATTATTATTATTATTATTTAGACCACGGCAGCAAACGAAGCTTCGTCCAATCCCTTTTGGGGTTTTTTCCTAGCCTTAAGAAATCACAAAAAACATAAACCTCAGGTTTTTAGGCAGCTAACCGAGGCGCCTTAATGAACTTAATGAGGTTACATATCATTCCCTCCAAAGCAAGAAGGAAAACCTGGAAATATTAGGACTTACTGCTTTTCCCCCATGGTTTCTGCAATACATAAACCCCTACGTCCTGATGGAACAACCACGTGGCTAAAAGTGTTTATAAAAAAGGTCATTCTGAGCAAATAGCTGAAGTTACTTGGGCTTTCTACGTTAAATATATTCCAAAAGAGTCAGCAGTGACTGTCTGGCTTGAGAAAAGTCTGGCATTTAATTCTGGCAAGAATAATCCTAGGCAGAAAGTTCAGTTTTAGCAACGGGAGCCATCCAGAAAAAGAGAATTCAAACCCGTGGGCTCAAGTGCCATCTTTCAGCCAGGCTTCCCGAGGCAGCACCGCAGAAAAGGAAAGGGCAGATGCAAAAGAGCTAAAGACAGCGATGCCAGATGCTACCCAATCATCCGCCGCAGGATTAGCATACGGTTGGGAGCGCAAGTCAGACAAAGGCGGCAAGACAAAAACCAGAAGTCGTCTTAAAAGAAGAGTTTTCAATCGGTTTGATTCCAAAAAAAAAACCAAAACAAAAAAAAAAAAGCTCGGGGAAAAAAAAAAAACAAAAATCAACATTCCTCCTCCGCGTCTAGCGATGCTGGCGAGACGCTTCGTTTAGCAGCGGCACGCCGCGGGTTAAACGATCCCACGCTCCACACCGGGCAGAAACCCACTTTTCCATGAGCTGGCATCCCAGAGGGAGCAAGCAAGCAGGGTTTTTTCCCCCCCCCCTCCTCTCCCTCCGGGTGGGAGGGCGGATGGAGAGGGACCACCAGCGAGTGGGTTCCCTGCAAGCGGAGGAGATTGCGAAAGGCCCTGCTCGGAAACGGCAATGTTAGGGGAGAGGTTTCAGGTGTGGTTCATCAGCTGCACGCAGGAGCTATAAATAGAGGAGCTGTGGGTTAAAATTGTTAGCCGTTGCAGGAGACACAGCTTCCTCCTCCACGCTGGACGCACAGAAGCCCGGCCCGAGGAGCAAGACTTCAGAACCGAGACGTGCTTTCTGCCTTGAGGAAAAAAAAAAAAAAAAAAAAAAAAAAAGCACCGCCTTTTGGGGTTTACGAAAGCAAGCAGGAGGGAGGGAGGGAGGACGGGAGAGACAAAATTAGGTTGCTGTTGCTTCTCTTGGTTTTACTACACCCTGGGCGGTCATAACGAGAGCGTTCGGCAGCGGCAAGGCTTCTCCGATTTTCACACACGCTTAACTTTGCGAAAATTTCTCGTTTCTAATGATAAGCTTCCTAATTAATTCAGTGGGGAGGGAGGGGGGTGTGTGAGTCCCCACCGACGACCTAACTATTTCGGTAGGATGGCTTCTGGCAACTCTGACTTAGTTTAAATGAGGGGAGGGTGTTCTCTTGGGGCTGACCCTTCTCTCCCGAAAAGCTAGGCTGGGGAGGGCTGGCGTTAGCACTCTTCTCCCAAAGGAAAAGCGGGATGAGGGGCTCCTTACTCCTTCCCCACTGGGAACCATGGAGCATCGCTACCGGCAGCTCCGAGCGAGCAAGGGGCATGGCCGGCTGGCCAGGGCTACAATGGGGGGGACTCAGCTTCCAGCCCACCCTGAGGACCCCCAAGTCGCTGCTGGGGCTGGGCTACCTTTGGGGCCCATTCCCCCCAACCCGGCTTCTGTCAGCCAGGGGGGTGGAAGAAGGGGACCAGCCCTGACCACCCATGGGCCCTGACGGGGAGCCATGAGCAGAGGGGACTGGCCTTTTAACAGGGAGCCATGGCGGGAGGGGACTGGCCTCGTGTCCTGACAGGGGAAAGACGTGGCGGGAAGGGACCAGCCTCACCCCCTGATGAGGGGAGCCATGGGTGGAGAGGACCAGCTCTCTGACAGGGAGCCATGGCAGGAGGGCACTGCCCCGCTGACAGGGGAGCCATGGCTGAATGGGAATGGCCTCACCCCCCTGACAGGGGGAAGCCATGGCAGGAGGGCACTGGCCTTACCCCTTGACAGGGGGGAGCCATGGCGGGAGGGCACGGGCCCTCTGACAGGGAGCCATGGCTGAATGGGAATGGCCTCACCCCCTGACAGGGCCGAGACATGGAGGGAGGGCACGGGCCCCCTGACAGGGAGCCATGGCGGGAGG
>JAOQGM010000019.1:1138601-1161073 GCA_027564225.1 Gallinago stenura | reverse complement strand
CCAGGTTGCCCAGAGAAGCTGTGGCTGCCCCATCCCTGGAGGGGTTCAAGGGCAGGTTGGAGGGGGCTTGGAGCAATTTGGTCTGGTGGGAGGTGTCTCTACCCAGGGCAGGGGGTGGCAATGGATGAGCTTTAAGGCACCTTCCAACCCAAGCCCTTCTATGGTCTCTCAGAGAGGTCTTTCTCCGAAGAACATCAACTGTGGCTCTCAAGGCAATACATTGTACGCTTCCAGACCAGTTTCTCCCCCAAACTTAACGCCAAAACCTCTATGGGGCTGTCCCATCTAACGGGTTGCACAGACTCCTCTAAAGCCACCCAGGCGCCGAGTCCGTGTCCCTAAAGGTGAGGGGGGAGCTCCCAGGGCAGAACACACCGCTCACCCTCAGCCAAGCTCCAATTCGGCGAGGCGACGGGATGGCCAGGCCCACCACCTCACACAGGCTCCCCTCAGGGAGCGCTGAGAAGGCGGCGGAGCCAGAGGCCTTGGTCGGTGGGACCCTCACCCCCTGAGGCGCATCACCCACTGCGGCTGGGGGACCCAGACAACGCACCCCACAGCCTCCCTCCTCGCTCGCCCACAGAGAGAAGAGGCAAAGCAGAAGGCAGGCTACCTCCTGCTCGAAGCAGGAGGAAAAGGAAGAAAATGAAGGAGAAGAGAAAGCAGCTCCCACTCACCTCACCTCAGCGGCGCTGAAATAGCTGCACCCGGCCCCGCCTTCCCGCCTTCCCGCCGCGGGGCATGCCGGGAAATGTAGTCCGGCCGGGACACGGCCAGCCGGCCGCCCCGTTTGGACTACAACTCCCGCCGCACCGCGCGGGGCCGCCGCTGCGCCTGCGCGCCGCCATTTTGCAAAGGGGCGCGGTGCCTTCAAAACCCGCCGGGCGGCAAAGCGAGGAGGAGCGGCTGCGAGGGGTGGGGATGGCTGGTGTTTCTGGGCAGGAATGGGTGACTGGGGCATTTTTATGGGGTTGTGCTGCTTCAGCAGTTTCTTTTTCCAATGTTGGCTGTTTTTACTGTGAGGAAAAGGGGGATTAGGGTCCCTGCTGCGGCCGGGTTTTGCCCCTGCGGGCCTACCCTGCATCTCTTAGGGGTGTTTTGTGAGGAGGGGTCCTGGGAGGCCTGTACCGGTTGCGGCCCTTGGGCTGATGCTTATCACGGCTCTTGGGCTTTCTAGGCCAAACCACCGTGGCCTTGGAAGAGCTACTCCCTATTGTGCCTTTTTTATATAAATCATATACATCTGTGTGTTGCTGTTGTACAATGATCCTTGTTCGCGTTTGATATTGGGTAGAACAAAGCTATTAACCTTTGTCCCTTGTTACAACCTGTTTCCTTACCACTTTAAGAGATTTCTTAGATGGTGTTTTACCTCCAGGGGTGGAAAGAACTGTTAGGTTTCTTTTGGTGACCTTAATCATTCTGATTATAGCACTTAAAACAAGCCTGCCCTTCCAACTCTTCAATTTAGTTTGTGGGTTACAAAGGCAGCTTAGATTAGGTTGACTAAATTGTATAGATAAGGCAGTTCTGAGTGCTTGTGAAATCTTTTCACTATGTGTACCTGTTCCCCTTATATACAGATATCTGTGGGGGCAATGGCTTCTTCCTCCTGGTACATTGCCTTGTTAGTCTTTTATACTCTCTAAGTTACTTTTACTTTTGTTTTTATTCATACGTATTCTTTTCTGCTGGTTTTGAAATCAAAAGCTAGGGTACTTCTGAGTGTCTTTGCTGGACTGTATGTTTGGTGACAAACAGCAGTTCTTATATGAAATCCCTTTCTTGCAAAGGCAGGGTACTGAGGTTCCTCTAGAACTAATGAGGAGCTGTTTTTTCTTTCTCTCATATTTTTTTTCTATTACTAAAATGCCAATATACAAGTATTTTTCCCTGTTATCTTTTTTTTCCCTCACAGCCATTATTTTTTTGTCTTCTACTTTTCTAGGCTTGATGCATATATATATATATATTACAAACTTACTTGAAAAGCAGCAAGTAGAATAGCTAAATAGCGTATTTTTAGAAGAAAAAATAATGATAAAATTGCATTACAAAAGTAAGAATTCCTAGATATGTTATAGTTTATGTGAAGACATTTCAGTGCAGGTGATCACTTGTGCTTTTGTATCTTTTTCCATTCAGATTCCAAAAAGATGAGTGAAAACTCTAACAAAAGCCTGGATAAAAACCATGACAAGCTCAATAAAAGAAAGCAGTGCCTGCTCTCCTGATTCAACAGTGTCTTCTCTTTTAACAAGCTGTAGCATTGACAACAGTAACCCATACTCAAACAGTTTGATTCACTACAAGGACAAGCTTTACAGCTCTGCTTCTGAGGCTTTGGAGGCTTATATTGAAGATTTTGATTTAAGTCTCACATCTCCAGATATAAGCACGGGAAAAATCTGCATATGTCAAAGCACTCCCAAACAAGTCAAGTTTTCAAAGCATCATGCCAAAAAAACCCATGGTATGTATCCTGCAAATATGCTTTTTAGTAAGTTTTGGTGTTTGCTGTTCTCTTTAAATTGTTTTTCATGGCCAGTGGTATTGCATCTCCTCATTTTGCACCAGGTGTGTGTTATTGAAGGAATATTCCCTGCACAACTTCTTGGAAGTCTCTGTGGGGTAGTAAATGATGCTTGGTCTTGGCTATGAATATTTGTTGCTCTCTGGAATGCTTTTTTTTGTAAGAGTTTGGTGGATTGGTGAGAACTTGTGGCTATGCTTGTAGATGCAATAATAAATTCTGGAGTATGGAAGAAAAATTATTATTTTTCACTTGTGCTTAGTTTTTGATTTATATTTTTTTCTAATATAAACAATCCACTTAAGTTGAACTGATTTCCCAAAGATAGATAAGCGTTCTGATTATCACTAAAAACAAGGAACTGTTTCAAGGAAGGTGTCATCTGCTCTTATTTTCACTCTGAGACTTCTCTGTTGCTGTTCTTTGCAGAAGGCTCATTAGCTCCTTTCACATATGTATGTTTTGTATGCTATAATAGTCTGCAATATATAGATTTCACTTACTGATATTACTGTGAAAGTGAGAAAAAAATAACTTCTGTGTACTGAGGAAAACCTCTTTTAATGAATCAGTGCTTCACAGTTTCAGTAAAAAAAAAGTAAAAATAATGATGTAATGCTACAATTCTTCCCTGAAAAACTGCCAAGTGGAATCTCATATAGTGTGTATGTTCCTGTAGGATCACAAAATGAGTCTTGAGGCCCATTATCTGGCTACTTGCCTTTCAAGCTATGGCTTTTAGCCATCTTTTTCTGTAGTAAATATCTTAATTTACAATAATAAATATTATCCCTAACATTACTGTGTGGAGAAAGTGACACTACTAGGACTGAAATACTTGAAGGTATATTTGCAAAACATACAACGTGCAACTACAAATGAGCTGTAGGATGTTGATTTCTTTTTTTTTTTCTCTTAAAAATAATAAATAATCAAACTGCAAATATTTTGTGCTATGAAAGGAGGGGTAACTTTTGACTGCTAAGGTGTCTGATTAGAAATTGAACCACTCTTGGAAGAACACCCTGGTAAATAAATAACATCATTCAGCTTTAAATTATTATATTTATAAGATCCAACATGAAGTATCCTTTTGTTATGCTTGAAGTGTAGCAATTCATATAGAATATCTTTGTTTTTTTCAGCATTGGATGATTTTAATCAGCTTGTAGGATTGGGTTCTCTTGCTTCACCTTCTAGAAGGCAGCCTGAGTGTGACCTAGACTCAGTCAGTCTGGCGACGGATGACCTGTTAGCCTTCCCAGCAGATGGATCCTTTATCCAGCCTAGTCCTTTTAAATCCAGCCATCAAAGTAGTGAGTGGAAGAGCCAGACACTCCAAAAGTCTTTCTGCCCTTGCCAAAGCTCCTCTCTTGAGACCCAAAGTGGTCTCGGTCCCCAGGAGAACAGGAAAGCTGTTGCTCACCAGAATCCACACGACAACTTCAGCAAAAAGAAACACAGTGTGTATACACCATGCAGACACAGCCCTTCCTCCTCTAAGGGAAGCTGGAGACCCTTGTCTTTTGAGGACAACTCTAAGACTTTGCCTGTGAAGAATTATCCAAGGTGGCTCACCAGTCAGAAGTCTGATTTAAGTGTCTCAGGGATAAGTAGTATTCCAAATTATCACTACCCGATCTGGCTTAAGAGCCTTTTCTCTGATCCAACTAAACAAAGCAATCATCAACTTTTTAACACACCAGGCAAAGCTTCCTCTTCTCAAACTTTTGAGATCCTGAAAGAAAGACACTCTGTAGATAAAGACAGGTTGAATTTTTTTGGACAAAACGGTTGCCTGGACCTGAGAGGTGATAACCAAGTAGAAGAAAGTTGCAACTGTGATAGTGACGCATCCTTCCCATTTGGCTACTCATTTTCAAGACATCCTAAAAACCCCTTCAGAGGTAACTAACTATATTTCATATAATTTTTCTTTAGTTTTGAGAGTATGTGTATAAAAACCTACGTTTTTTAAACCAACGCTCCAGTTCTGTTAGGCTGACTGCACTGTACAGTAGATTTTTTCACTCCCATCTTTGACAAATTAAGTCAAAGCACTTATTAATACTTGACCAAGTTAAATAGATTTTATACTGTAAGCTTTCATAGATAAATCAATATTTAAGCATTTCTTTTACAGCAAAGTATTTATTACAGTGACATATTTAGTACCTTACTGCAGGATAATGACAGTAATTCTGTAAATATTTTAATAGAATTTCATGCATGAAATTAAATTACATGAAGTGAACCTTGAGGGGGGAGAGATTCCTAAATATAGTGCAAATGAGCCTGTCAAATTGGTTAAAAAATACCATTTATTGTGCAGTTTTTTCTCTACACAGTGGAAGATATTTGTAACATATATTTAGGTGATCTGGTGCCTTCAGTTTATGTAAAGCCTTTATTTGGGAATCTCATTTTGCAGCAGGAGTGAGGAGGTCCTTCTATCATTAAGCATCCCCTTTGTATTCTGAACAATCAGCAGGAGATTAACAATTCAAAGTGTTAATTGCCTTTATTAATTTTACAAGAGAAATATTTTTTTCTTTGTTATGCAAAGCAAAAATACTGATATTGCCCTTTTCCCAAGAGGTTATATATAAAAAAACTAAGTTAAAATGTTGTTTATGTTGTGAATTCAAAACAACAAAATGCCAGATACACAAATATCTATAAATACCTTTCTACTATATATGAATTATAACCTTTACAGGGTTATATATTTTTTTTCCACACAGAAAACTTTACCAATCATGAGCAGGCTAGGTTTAAAAGAATATAAGAATATATCTTGTTGCTTTGAGTGCTTGTCTTAAACTATTTTTAAATAAACCCAGTATGTGATTTGCATGTCTGTGTTGCATGATTTCTCTCCCAGGTGTCTGTAAAAGCAGCTGTTTAAAAAAAAAAAGTACTAAATAATAAGAAAGCTAGCCTAAGAATTTACAATATTAAAAAGTAATATTTAACCTCATATTGTGAATTAATAATAATTTCTGTAGTGTGGAAGCACATTAAAACCATTAAATAGTCTTGAATGCTGTATATGATACTTGTTTTATATAATTTAGGAAAAGAAATGCTTAATTATATTAAATACTTTCCTGGCTAGAACCTGATGGTTTTCATGCCATACCAAAATAACCAAAAGAGTTGTGTTGGGGCTGTATGCTCTCTGTAAGATATTTTCAGTGCTAATTCATCTGTAGTAATTGTCTTTATTACATAAAATTAAAAATAAAGTGAAAATAATGCCTTTGAGGAGGCTCAGACGCATCGTGTCCTTGTTTTTTAGAAGACCCACTCGAGCTGCTTACCTTGAAGAGGTCCAGAGGCCTGGAGAATTCGACGGAAGATTTGTCACATAATCTGGAAAACGATGGGAGTCCTTCCACGACAGATATTCTAGGAGCGGAGAGGTCATGGGAAAATGCTCCAGGTGCTTTGTAAGTGATCACATATTTTGCAATTAATTTGTTGCAATGCATGATGTATTTAATTGCTTTTATATAGAAAGTGATGTACCATGTGCATAAAGAAAGGATTTAGCATCCCATTTTTAGTGCTAAATGTTTATTTCCCTTTTTCATTGACTTGCAAAGAATGCTGTCAATATTTCTTACTGTTGCCATTTAATAATACCTTTGTGTATAGATGATATAGAAGAAATATTTATTTCAAGAGAAAAAAATAGTGGAACTTAAATTGACAGATTTATTAGTTTATGATTAATAGTCTCTGTAAAACAAAGTAATACTGGGAAGTTAATTTTTATTTTTTTAATAAAGCGGTGTGGCCTTGGGAAGTTCTGGGACAGTTCTGGCAGTGAAAATATCAGTTGTTCAGAAACTGAAAGGTTATTTTACAGGCTGAAAGAATGCTGAGAATCTATATTAGAATTTCATCTGGTTTTTAAGAAGCAGGTGGGTGTTATCTGTCAGCTTCCCTTTTAATGCAGAAGATTTTGAACTTTTGCTTCAATTTAGCAATCTTTATCAGGGAAGTGAAAGTCTCAAATGGCATAATTCTTGCATGTGATAATAGAAGCAGTACTACTCTTGTTCTTGTTAAGAAAGAGGCTAATAATTTAATCTCCTGCTAGCCACCAGAGTGCTTACATAGGAGAATCACCGGAAATCAGGCTTCATTAATATCTTTTTCTACGAGACTATTAGCTTTGAATTAAAATACCCTAGAGACTGTAGAAGAATTAGAGGTCAGTAAGCAGAAGGCAACTATTTTTCTTTAGATGTTGACTATTAATGGAGGATTATGAGATGCAAGAAAAATTTCCATGTATAATAAATCACAGCTAACAAGTCCTTCCATTGCCTTTTTTTTTTTAGTTGAGTTTTATGCCTACCCAGGTTTTGATTATACTGGCAAAACTGGAAACAATAGTTGTGTGTGTGTCTCACCAAAGTGTCTTGGCGTTACAGCTATGCGATATATCTGGTTTCATCATAATAACTATATCCTAAAACAATTCTTTTAGCTTATAAACCTCTTCTTATTCTCATTTGCATGTTTAATGTTGGTTTAGCAAAGCGCCGGTGCCTGTGTGCTGTGAGGACATGGAGAATGCTCTACCATTCCCCAAGGCAGACATCATCCATAAGTTCTTGGAAGACTGCTTAAATGACAAAAATAAGGTGAGTAAAATTGAGTATTTATTTCTGAGTGTCCAAAATATGTACAGCTACTAAATACTAGAAGGGGAAATGTCTGTAATTTGGTTTTTCCTTTTATAACATATCAAGTAGAAAGTCTAGGTGCTCAGTCATATTTGAGCACAATGAATTCATACAATTATTAAATCCCATAATCTAACCCTTGGTCACAACTATGATTAAGACAGTATCCAACTATAAAATGCTGGGTTTAGTTTGCCTTTTACATTCCATAATTTTTTATATATATAATTTTCCTGCCTCAAAGGAAGAATATATTTTTTATTATTGATGTATTAAATATTGCTAATTTCCTAGCCTGGCTAATGTACTGTGGATAAGAGTCAAGATATTAAGGAATATCTTCCTTGTTATTTATGCTTTTGCAGTGGAATTGGATTGTGGACTAAACTTACTCTTGATTATTCATTATTTTATTGCTTTCTTAATAGTCTTAATATTGTTCAGTCTCTCACTTTGATTATTTCTCAGCTCAGGAGATGAGACAGAGCCCATACTGTTCATTGATGTACCGGTGTCTTTCCTTCCTGCCCTGTTGTCCTTGAATCTTAACTGCTCTAAAATTCTGTTTTCCCATCCTATAGTAAACAGAGCATTATCCTTTAAGTTTCTTTTCTGCTGTGGCACATAATTCTGTACCTAATGATGTGCAGGAGTAATTGAAATTATTCTGTCTGAATGTTGCTTCACTGTATTTCATCCTTCGTGCTCCCTGCTCTCTTCTGTTAGATCATCAGACTTCTAGACATAAGTATTTCTAGATTATCCACAGATTTTTGTCACCTTGAGTTAATTTTCTTCTTTGATTATAGAACGAGGAGATATCATATAGATGCTAATTATATGAATAAATCTATGTTTATCATTAAGGAAGCTTACTTGCTCTGTCAGTTAGGAAATGTTGAAATGTGTTCCAGCGCTGCTGTCGTAGCATTATGAGAACTGACAGTCTAAATATTCTTGCATTATTTTACACAAGGCTTCACATCTTCCTAATAATATAAGTATTCACAGTGATTTCACAGACCATAATGTGGCATAAATTGAGATGAACCATATTGGTACAACTTTATAAAATAAAGAAAAGGTAGAGGGGAAATGCTCAGAGAAATTAGCCTTTAACTTGTTTCAGGGAAACTTCAAAAATGGGTTGTTCTGTTTTATACGCAGCGTCAACATATTAATGAGTTTTTTGATTTAGGAAAATGCCTTCTGTGGAGGTTATAATCACAGACCCCTCGAAGCTTTGAAGCGGATGTTGTTTGAACTTCAAGCAATTCAGGGAAGTTCGAGCCAGAATGAAACTGCTGAGCTGAAGGAAGAGGTGGAAAAAGTGAGCAGTCTGTTTCCTTCTGTTATTGCCTTGCCCATATCAATGTGCTGTGTTCATTGCTGATAAAACTTGATAGTCCTTTTGATAGCCTTGGTTTCCAGTCACCTTAAAGCACTGCCAGCAGATTTAATCCAGTTTGCAAGAGGAGCTGTGCCCTACAGCCCCTGTGTCTTGCTGCTGTCACAAACTGGAGGCTGTGTGGCCTTCTCCCCTCTTGGCAGGGACGCTGTGTGACAGTCAGGTCAGTGACTCCGTGGCCTCTGCAGTGCTGCAAAAAGCAGTATTTGTAACCAGGAGATGGCGACATTTCAGGCAATACTGCCCGAGGAAAGCAGACTGGGCTGAATTCTTAAAACCCTGAGTTTTCCAAAAATACCTGAGTTCTGGACAAGCTGTTTTCTGATAATATCCCTGTTAATTCTAGGCTTTCAGGGGCACTTACTACATTTTTAAAAAGCTAGATGTTCTCAAATGCTCTATCCTTGCCTCCTTTGGCATTACTTGCTGTTTTGTGGCTCTTTTTTGTTTCAAAGTGACTTTTTATTATCACATTTTTACCTTTTTCATAAAGTTGCTTGCATACAGTCCTTAAAACCTGTGCCCTGTACTCAGCAGTGAATGAAATGCTCTGTGTATGTGTGGGTCAGGCAGGCTATGGGAATGGGCTACAGGAACCTCAGGAAACTCAACAGGGACAAATGCAAGGGAAGGAATTTGGGAAGGAAGAACCCATTGCATCCATAAAGGCTGGGGGTGGCTGGGTAGGGCCACAGTGCTTGATTGAGCTGGGAGAACTGGGCTGGAGAAGTTTGGGGGGGACCAATAGAATTCTTCCTGTACCCATGAGGAGGGTATGGTGGAAGGATGAGAAATAGGTATAAATTGAACTGGGAGGTTCACAATAGACACTGGGAGAAACTTTTTAACCCTGAAGACAAGCCAAGCACTGGAACAAGTTGCTCAGGACAGGTTGTGCCACCTTCATCCTCAGAATTTTTCAAGATTTGACCAGATAAAGCCCTGAGCAACCTGCCATAACCTCAAAGCTCCCTCTGTTTTGAGGAGGAGCCCACCTCCTGAGGTCCTCCTCCCAACCTGAATCACTTAATGATGCTATAAAGTTGTTGGTAATGCTTTCCAGTACAACATCCTAAAAAAAGTCCATGTTTTCTTGTCATATTCAGCTGCTTTTCCTTCCTTAAGTTAACAATGGTTTTGTTTGGTTTTTTTTTTAAGCTTACTGAAAAAGCAGAGGCTGAATTCAACCTGTGTGACAGTGAGAGAAACCCTCTCACTAATTCTATTCAGAAGTAAGTGACCATTTGGTTTTCTCAGTTTCCACTGTTTCCAGAAAAAGAATGATAAATTAGCTGAGACGTCATATGATCTGAAAATGTTAATAAGCCAGTAGTGAATAATTAAAACTGTGAGAGTTCACGGAGCAGAGAAATATCTAGTGGCTGGTTGCAGAGATGTACCCTGTAAATAACTATTTGTATTTAATCTGTAGATTAATTACTGCTACACATAGACGGGCTTTAAAATAATCAGACTTGGAGAAGTTTGTAATAGGGGACAAAATATTTTCTTGCTTTTTCACTACAGTGGAGAAAATAATTGCTAGAAAACATATTTTGTTAATGAAATCAACTGACTCCTGCTCAACTAAAGATAACTAATAAGTGACTAAAGAAATAACAAGTTTAAGAAAAGGCAGAATAGAAAACATGATTTTACTGAGTTTTTCACAAAACTCAGCATTGCAGTATAGTTTTATACTGCAACATAAAATTAAAATGTTTTTTAATTTTAAAAAATACAGTATTGATGTGCTGTTTTATGCATAATGTTTTGCAGTGTTTAAGGTCCTGTGTTGAGTACTCATTGTATAATAATTTCACAGAAACCTTGTTTGTGTAAGCACCTGTATTTGAGAAGACTTATTTAAAATTTCAGTTCAAGTGGTTTGTCTTTTAAAAAAAACCTTAGTGTGTTTTCTGATCTGTGCTGTATATAATCCCATCCAGACTGTTAAGCTGTTTGTAAGAAATCAATAGTATTTAATTTTTTAAAATGGTAATATACACTCTTAAATTCAACTTTTTTCCTAATCTAGGGCTTTACATCATTTGTCGTGTCTCAAAAGACTTGTTGAAGATAATGGCAACCGAGAAGAGCAGACCCATGATCATGAAGAAGATACACAAGAAAAAAAGATTAATCTGGGAAGCTGATATCTAAGAACATTTTAATGTTGTGTAGCTTCAGTCATTTGTCAGCCTGACCACTGCTCAAAATTTTTTTTTTTTGAAAGTTGAACCCACTGCATGTTCTTGAAAATGTGTTTCTGTACATACTCGTTCTTTTCATTTAATTATTTCAAGGCTTAATTGAGTGTTAGTGCTTATAGGAGAATCTAACTATGTGACAAGAGATACTGCTTTTTAAAGAATATTTCATTAAAATAATGTGAACATTTTTATGGAAGAATCTGTGTGTTTATAAAAATTTACAAAAACCTGTGAACTATTTGGCCGATTCTAGTCATCGCTTCATTACGTGGTCTCTTAGAAACAGGGGGAGCTCAATAACTTGTGTAAAATTCAGCAGTAACTGGTCCCACAGCTGGTGTTACTGGGAAGTCCTGATCTCCCTTCTTTTTTCCTTGCCTTGCTTCTTAGTTTTAGAGCATATAAAATCCTTCGGTGGGCTTTAATAGCCAAAGAAGTAATAGAATATTTTAATTTTTTTCAGCATAATTGAGTAGAATTAGCTCGTGAAAGCCACTGATAAGAACTGGGAATCGCACAGGGGAGAGAGGAGCAGGACTTACCCCCTTTACCAACAGCAAATCGAGGGGCAAAGAGAAAAGCTGTAAGTAGAAATTTGAGTTGTGAGTGAAAATACATTGACAGAACTTTTTTGGAAAAAGCCTTTTGTAGCTCTTCTCAGGCTTGTATAATGCAGCCTGGCATTTTATGTTGCCAGTAAACAAAATACGTAGGGCAACGTGCCATTCCAGTCAACTGTTGCCTTTTAATCTGGATATTTATAGATACACCCAAGAAAGCAGGTACCCGAGCACGTACTGATTATGAGAAACACAATAGAAACCAGAAGAAGTAGAAGGAAGATGAACTGTGTGTTTCTCTCCTCTTCCTGTTAAGGAATTAGTAAGTAGAGAGATAAGAAATTACTTCATTGCCCGACTGTCGTGAGAACATAGGTCAGAAGTAAGATGTAATAATGTATTTCAGACAGATTTTATTGGTCTTAGAATCATAGAATTGGCGGGGTTGGATGGGAACTTTAAGGTCGTTGAATCCAACCATCAACCCAACACTGACAAAAAAAACATCACTAGACCACATCCATCAGCACATTATTATTTTTTTTTTTTAATTCCTCCAGGAATGGTGATTCAACCCATTCCCTGGGCTGCCTGTTGTGATTTTTTTTTTAATTTTTTTTTTTAATAAACCTTCTGGTGAAGAAGCTTTTCCTAATGTCCATTTTGAAACTCGAATGAAAATGAAATTGCCCTTCCAGAAAGTTTGTAGAAGCTTTTATAAAGCATATCTGTTTGCCAGAGATCATTTTATCAAAGGCATTCAGACCTGCAAGGGAAGATGAGGGTTTTCCTGACATCACACCTGTCTGAGTGTGGATGAAAAGGAATTTGCTCTGCTTTTGCACAACAAATGTAAAGCCCCCTCTGCTCCCTTAGAACTTCTGATGTTCAAGTAGAGCTTGCTTGCTATTTAGAAAGTCTTTTTCATTATCCCTCCCCTTAAGGAATGCTAATATTTATCAGATTCTTCATTCTTCAGAGTGTGTCTTTTTTTTATTAGCCTCCAGATGTTTCTCCTTTATCAGTTTAACATGCTTTGGAGAATTTCAGCACAACTTTTTTCGGGTTTTATGGCAGGCAGACCTTGGTATCAACAAGATTTTTAGCTGTTATTATAGAATATTCATATATTAGCCAGGTCTGAAAGGCTTTGATCATAGATAAGGTCCTCTGTGTGAGGTACAATATTGCACAAGATAAAAGAACCTTAAGGATATGAAGCTAAGCAATCAATGAGTTACACTTTGTAATTGTAAATAATAGCAATTCAAATAAGAATAGAATAAAAATAAAAATAAATTAAAAAAAAAACCCGAAACAACATTAAGTAAGTGGAGATAACTGGTTTTGCATAAAGATTTTTTTTTTTAAATGCCATCAAGATTTTTCTGGCCATTAAAGACTTTTAAAGAGGGATTTGACCCCTTATATATCAATAGAAAAAAAAAATAGCTTTCTGGTTGTACGTGCTGGTCAGTTTTTGCCGTTCTAGCTGGAATTTAAATTGCCTAGAAGTGAGAAGAAAAAAGTTGCCACTCAGGAAAAATAACAGAATACCTAAATCAAGTACAAACCAAAAGTAATTGCCCTATCCGAGGTGTCAGTGATATTCCTGTCCTTGTCCTTGAGCCTAGATCAGAGGAAAAGAATTTTACGGAACAGTTTTCCAAAGTGACAGTGGGGAAAAGTGAAAGAAAGCCAGAGAGCGGGATTTGGAGGAAATACTGAAATAAAATAACAGGACCAGATAGAAGGGAAGTCACTATTTCTCAGCAGGCTCTGAGAATTGTTTGTTAAGGATGTACTCAAGTGTTTGTGATCCTCTGTATTTGCATATGCAGGAAATCTTTTACCAGTAGGGCACTTCCTGAATTAGCCTGTATATATATATCAGTAAAACGGGGCTGAGGGAAGTAGAGGCGTTGATGCAGACAAGCATCGTGCTCTTAGATCTTGTGAAGATCCTCTCTGTGGTAAGATCTGTGGCTTTGGGTGGTGGGAGGAAAATAGATGGGATTTCTCTCTGGTTTTTTCTTTTTTTTTTTTTTCCCCTTCAAAGGCTTAATGAGACAGACCATAGTGATACTGGTTTATCTCTTCTTTACCAGTCCATCTGCATTAGCAAATCTCTCTGCATCGCTGTATTCTCTTCACACTGACTAAAAAAGATACTGATATAAAAAAAAACTTAATTTCAGGCTCCAGATATCATGAAGATTAACAGTGCTGCCAGCAGAGGGTTAATTTGGCTTGATTTTATACCTGATTTAGTCTGAAAAAGAGGACCTGAAAAACTGCATACCCCACGCTTGCTCATTATCAACCTATTAATTGTTTTCCTCTGTAACTCTGACACGGCCAGAGCGGTTGTATTTGTTTTCCAACAGATGCTGATCGATTCTCATATAAGTACAATTATCTGGAATTGTGAAATTCTTGAAAATCATGATGTATGTTTTCTTTCTTGCTGATTGTGGATTCTCTGATCTGCTGCGGTTTTGAATTTTTGGGTCCTTACTCAAAATATTTGGTCAACAAGAATAATTTGCCTTGAGGAGATGCTAGTAACCAAATACTTGTTGGGAAAAATAAATTAAATAGAGAGCATCTAGGGTATTTTTAGACTTGGATGATACCAGGTGAAGGTTAACACAAGAATTTTCTTATGAGGTTTTCAAGATGATTAGAAGGGAAAAGAGGAATAATGGGGAAAAAAAGGCAACTGTACAAGAACTTCAAAAGCTGTTTGAAAAATCCTATGAAAAAAGTCAAGGAAAAAGGTGCTCAGGAGTTTGGCAGTTCATAAAAATCCACATATTTAAGATAATGATGCTGGATGTCCTAATATATAAAAAGTGAAAATAAATTGTAACCCTCAATGGTCTACCAGAAGGAAGTGTAACGGAAATAGCTAGAATTTTCCCTAAAGATGAGTCATCTTGGACTTTTGTGCTTTTTGGAAACTCCAAAATGTGAGACAAGGAGGAAGAGCTGTCAAAGATAAGCCCAAAGTTCCTTATTGCTTAGAACAGCAAACAGTTAAGTCCTTTACTGATCCAAGGGAGGACCGAGGGACATTTTGGTCCAAGACCGCCCTGCAGAGGGCAATAAATGATGTCAGTGAAAGTAGAATGTTGACTTACAACACCAACAGGTGATGGCCAAAGCTCAGATTATGACAGGGATGGTGTGACTGATGGGTCTTACGCAACAAACTGGTGTTGGGTGGACTATGTCTACTGCTATCAACACCAAGCAACCTTGGAGCTATCACTAAGGTGACAGAGCCACCATGGTCTAGAAATGGGACTTGCAATTAAACTTGTAACAAAAAGCGAAACGATAAGAAGGAATTATGGAGCAATAAAAGCTCAACCTCTGTTTCCTAGAAGTTCAGAAGTACACCATCAAACACAGAATATATCACAGAAATGAGAAAGGGAGAAAAAGAGAGGTCATTCCAAGCGCTGAATTACACAAGTCTAGTTTCCTTTTTATGACCAGGTAGCCACATTTAATGCCAATGTGCTTCAGATCGAGGAGTCACAGTCTATATTAATTGATTTTTAGGGCAGAGAGCAGTTAACAATGAAATAAATTGCTCTTCTTAATTTTCACAATGTGGTGGAGTTAGAGGAGTAGCTGAAGTGCTCATGGAGATAGAAGAGCTGCCCAACAGGGAGAGCCTGAAAAGGCTCGGACCTTCAGCTGGGGAGCGGAAAGTGTGTTTGATGTTGCTCAAATCCCTAAATACAGAAACGGAGGAGGCCTTAAAGGAGATGTTTTTAGGACTGAGAAGTGGTCTTTGGTTTAATCTGCAAGCAGTAAATTTAGGAGGTCGGGGAGCATCAGCAGGTTCAGAAAAGACTTGGACTGATTTTTTTCATGGAATGAAACCTAAAGGGAAGAGGCTATTCCCTCTAGCATCTCTCTTCCAATAGTTCCTTGTGAAGCATGAAAGTTGTATCCTGAAAATATTAGCCAGTGCATGCTCTCTTTTATCATTTCCTACAGTCCTCTTGGATAAAGAACACTGGGCTGGTTGTACTGGTGGTCTCATCTCTTAGGGCATTTCCTATATAGTTAGGTCTTCAGAGGGTAAAATGTAACAGTTCTGCTGCAGCAAGAGGCTTGTGAAAACCTTTTTAACAATAATAATTTGTAAGCAGGCAAAGGGGTTGCCAAAGAATTTCTAGAACCTCAACCGGTTTTGTGGCCGTGGAAGTAGATTGCTCAACCAGGCAAAATTTTAATTTAAATTAATTAGGTCCTAAGCACAGGTAAAGGAACTCAATGACCTCTGCTTTTTTTTTTTTTTTTCCCCCCCCAGCTATTTGATGTTTCAGTTTTTATCTAATTGCCACGTTTTGTTGTAGGGTTCATGTGATACATGAATAATGTTAAGTCTCAATGTGGAAATCGTCTGACCGTTGTGTCGTAATTTAGCAAAGTAAAATTTTTTGTATTGCATCACGTTTCTGCACGATGCTTCTGCGCTAAATACCATTAATGATACTCCTCACAAGAAGATGAGTCACTTCCCTGGACTCTACCATAACTGAGCACATATTGGAATTAACAGTCTTTTGTTTTAATGTGGGTTTTTTTTTTTTAATTTTCTGCACGCTAATCTATTTCAGCTTTACTAAATGGATAACCAGGCATTTGAAATGCGCGGAGAGAACATACAAACATCTTCAAAAGGAACAGAGTGGCCGAGGAACGAGGTACTAATCATTCTTCTTGACCTAATCCAATACTATTAAGAAGGCCTTGAAGAAAACAAAAGGTCCTAAAACACGTAGCTCTGTGTGCACTAGGTAGGAGCTGAACTGGGAGACATAATTCCCTGACCCCTCTTAAGTTAATAACTAAATTCTTTATCCTCTAACTACTGGACAAAGTCATTATCTTTGGAGGATTCCCCATTGATTTTAACAGAAAGAGCTACTTAAAAGCTCATCTTGTGGTAAGGTTTAGTATCTCTAATGAGTTACACGTTAGCATTTTGTCTTTTTTTCTTATTTTTTTTTTGCTCTCGAGAAAAGTAAATCTCGGTAATTTTCCCATTAAAGTTTTTTCTTTCTTTGGGATTTGAATTAACTTCATGCAATAAGAGTTGGCAGATCATCCTTGCTCCACACGGTTGTATGTTCCATATTAGTTATCGCTACGTAATATGCACAGCCTTCTTTCGACTTCCAAAATAATTATTGAATCGGTGCCACCGCTGCGAAAACGCCGTAAATTAAAGCTCACTTCAAATCTGGAAAATGGGGATTTCCAATGCATTAACTATAAAGCCTTGTTCTCTGATGAGTCTCTGAGGTCCGAGTACTGCTGTTGGGATATTTAATTGAACAACAAGCTTTAAAAAGGGAGTCATTTAAACCGAAGAAAAGATTATTAACGAACAGAATAGGGTGATATTTTGAGCACTTTTCTGCTGGCAAGAGGAAAGTATTTCTAAAGAGCTTTTGTTAAATAGATTCATGAAAAAAAAAAGATCGTTTTGTTAAAATCAGCTAGTGATCTTCAATTTTTTTCATTACTGATTATCCAGCTTAAGAAACCAAGATTCATAGCTCATTTTCAGGTGCTCACCATCTGAAAAATCAGGCTTTTAAAGGCTGTGCACCCGGAATCGGCCCAGAGTTTAAAAATTTGGGCTAGAGGATGCAGTCTCTATTCATCTGAAGCTGCAAATTCAGCAGCAGAATAGGTTAAGGGACAGGAAATAATGAAAAGACAGCAACAATCTGCTAACACCATAAGATTTCCCTCTACTGGGTCCAGTAATTTGGCTCTAGCTGTGTTCCTGAAAGACATCCTCTTTTGATTGCACCAGAACTATCACAAATTTTCTCCTTTTGCTCTGGATCTCCTAAAGTTTTCTGTGGTTTTTGGGGTTTTTTTTTATGAATTTCAGGAAAGGAAGAGCAGCTGGTCCTTAATGAAAGTCTTTCTAGTTTGTCTCTTGGCCTGTGTTATCACCACCGTGATCGGAGTGTTGGTCCTGTCCTTGGTCTACGTCAATCACGTTCCCTTTATCAGAGAGACGGTCGTTAAAGACGATGGAACACTTGCCCCAAAACCAGAGGAAAAAGACGTGGATATCAAATTCCAGTTCCTGAATCACGTGAGGAATTCAAAGGTAAATTGTTTCTTTTGTGCAATGATTTTCTAGCATCCTATAAAGGAGTTTAATAAATTTCACTTAACTCTTTTTTTTAAGCGTTAGGTGATTGGTTTCAACTTGTTATTCAGGCTTTTTATAATCCGTGGGGAGACACGGAGTTCCTGATGGTGTTTCACTCCAATTCCTAGCAGATATTGGAGGTGAATAATTGCCCAAACAGATTGGGCTTGTGAGACATTTAATGTGGGATTCTGAAATTAGAGAGGATGAGAAAATAAAACTAGAAAGATCAAATCTTAACCTAAGCTGAGTAGTGCACTAACTTTTCCATTCTTAGGACTGGATTCAAACAAGTTATTAAGTTGAAGAAAAAATTAATTCCATGGTCTTGTTTCAGTGAGTTAAAATAGTTTGACAATGTAATGAATTAGAGGAATTATTTAGGCTTTTCTTTAGGTGTATTTGGTACTTATAGAAAAATATGCTTTGAGCAAACTCTAAAGACATACTCCATCTTCTAAATATATCTTTATATAAAAAAATAACTCCTAACTAATGTTTTGCTTCTCATAAGGATAGATTAGCTAATAGGGCACTTTAAATTGCCAACAGCCAAATTCTGATACTCTTTCATGTTAGATTTCACTATGCAACCCATTTTCAAACAGAAATTTTGTTTAAAAATGGAAAGAAAAGTGTTTAAGAGGAGAGTAACCCCTTTTATATGCCCTTCCTCATCATGAGATGATTCTTTCAAGTACAAAACCTGTTGTAGAGGCAGTACAAATACTGGGAAAAGAATAGTTTTGGGTGTAAATAATTTGGAACTGTAGAAATCCAGGATTTTCTGAATTACTCAGGTAATGTTCTAGTTGTTTTGAGTCTAAAAATTTCAGCATATACATACCTGATTTGCCAAATCAAAGTCCAGAATGACATAAAAAGAGGAGGAGCAGATAATTTTGTTCTTGATTTCACTATTTATCTCTGGTTTGTAGAAGAAAATTTTATTAGATCACAAGAAAGTATATAAATGATGGTGAAAAGTGACTAAAATAGCGAGAGACTCCTCACTGAAAAAAGGAATAGATCCCTCCAGTTTTGCCCAGACCAAGAATTTTCTGAAATATTATTGGAATATTTGTTCATCAGTGTTTACAATTAACACAATTCTCCCCTCTCACTGAATTTACAGGTTCATAATTACCCAGGTGGGGAAATTCAGTGGGCAAGATACAGGAATGATCTAAATGAATATCAAAGTGATGAAGAAATGGTATTTGGAAAAAGTATCAATAACCATCGCTCCAAAATGACTTTTGCAACCTTACGGATCAAGGGCAATGGCCTTCGGGCTCCCCACTGGCATTTCAATGCCAACGAACACGGCTACCTGGCGCAGGTATTTTCTGATTAGTTCAGCTTTCTTAATTGGTCTTACAATTTAAAGCATCGTGTATATGTAGAAGATGTACGTATTTAAAGAAAAAAATACATATACGTTATATACAAGTGTTAACAGGTAATAAAAACATGATTGATTGATGTATGACATTAGTTTTCTTACTTGAAATGATATTTTCAAGTGGAGGTGCTTGAAATGGACTGTTTAAGGTTGTTACTTACTTGGAGTAAGGCATTCCACAAACTCCTGCTCCTTCTCTCCAGCAGTTTTTGTCAAAGATGACCTCTTTATAGCTGCTCACAGCCTCTTTAAGAAGAAATGGTTTAATTATGAGCAACGTGTATTTGTCACGTGTCCTTTAAACCTTCTAAAATGCTATTCTGGATTTAAGTTCACAAAAGCTTATTGGAGAGTGCATCAAGAGCTGTCTTCTCCTAGCAGCCTTCAGGTTATTTGAATTACCAATTCATTAGGCTCGTTAAGCTCCGATTCTGTTCCAGGGCACTGCCTGGATTGGAGTCATCAATGCAGACAGCGTGGTTACCACCTACAACGTCACGGCCGGTCAAGTCATCTTCTTCCCTCGAAACACCGTGCATTGGGTGAAGAACGTAGGATCGGAAGATTGTTTGTTCTTGTTGTTTTTTACCACGCACGAAGAACTGCAGACCTTGGATGTAGACGATGCTTTTTTCTCTACTCCAGAGGACATAGCAGCCAGAGCATTAAGGGTCTGTATGATGGGATGGGATGGATAGGATCCTTCTTATTTCCTAGGGAGGGAAGGGAAAATAATAAAGCCCAAATTTCCCAATAGCCCCTTGAGGAATCTATAGATAAGCCCATCTCCTTGTTAAAATGGATTTTATTTGAACTCTGACAAGTTGGCAAAGTCCCATGAGCTAGAATACAGATTTTTCTGCTGAGTCTGAAGAATTTGCATGTTCAAACTACATGTTTGAAGGATAGACCTCCCCACCCTGAAAGAGTTTTATGGGAGAGGGATCAAGTTTTCCTTCAGCTCCAAATCTCTGTGGTGAAAGGAGGAGGAAGGGAAAAGGAACAAACCAGAGTATGGACAGGGCGAAGCAATTAAAGACATTCACAAGGCAGATTTTATCTACCAGCAGGTATTAAAGTGGGATATTTAATGAAGCAAAATGGTAATTCCACAGTTTTGGAAGTGTGTGTTCACACAATTGTCCAGAATTGGAATAAATGTGTGTTATCTGTCAACTTAATATGCATTGTGTGTCCCGCAGCCACAAGGTGGAGTTAGCTTCATCAGAACCTTCAAGAAACAAGAGGAAGATCAAGCAATTAACCTCCCCCCAAATTTAAACGAGCTTGTGAAAAATCCCACCTACGTGCAGTCTCCGGACAACCTGGTCTGGCAGTTCTTCTACGATCTCAAAGGTACCCAGCGAAGAACTTTGTGGGTTTGAGCTCTCCGTTTCGAAACGGGGAGAGACTGGAGCCTGTAAGCCATTCACTGAAACAGGAGTTAAAAAGTATTTAAGGAAACCGTAAGAATTTAAGGAGATAAAATGACAAATATATTGATAACATGTCTAATTCCCACCCTTTGAAGATGTATAATTCCATTCCTATTTCAAAATAGTTTAGCCTTTTTGATTTTAAGGTTTCTTTCCACAACAGTTGATACGAAAACAGAATGCCAGTAGGGTATGAGCTAAGTATTTCCCAGCTCGAGGTTCTCTACTGATGTATGATAGGAGAGTTAAGTTAAAAATAACCCAAACTTAAACTTTTCATTCAGAAATTAAGATTTTTAACAGGCCAGGAAGGCCTGCAGCAGCTTAGCTGGAGAGTCACTGGTGCTGAGCTTCTTAAAACATCTTGCTTTTGCGTAAGAAACCTCAACGACCTTAACCTACACCTAATTACCTCCTCCCTTTTCCAAATACAACTTCATAAACGGCATTGAACCGTATTCACTGTTTGGTTTTTATCAACATTTTTATTAAACAACCCTCTGTACAGCCTGGATGTAATGATTATCAGCGAGCACCTAATTAACACAGATGGCGGAACTTAATTCCGAGCGGCGTAGTCTATCCAAGAAGCTACAAAAAAAAAAAGCAAACACAGGTGCAGAGCTCCCAACTGCAGAAGATGGAGGTCACAAAAAGAAATGTGGGCCAGAAATCTCTGCACTTGGACCAAAATGCTCTTCTCCATTGGCAGGACTTTATCATACTTAAAGGTTAAGGTGAATTAATCTATCGATACTTTCCTTTAAGCGTGTTGTCATTGACTTGGAGTTTTTCATGATGGTTATCCAAGTAAAGCAAAATCCAGTAAAGGAGATTCCACAGGCTAAAGACTTGAAGCTTCCAAACCTTGGTGGAAACGCTCATTTGGCTGTCTCTCGTTTCAGGCTCAACGGAATATCCTTTTCCAGGAGGAATCTTCCAGTGGGCTCGTTACCGCATAAACGGCACCGGGCTAAACGAAAAGGAGAAAATCTTCAGCGAGTCGCTGAACAAGGTTCGTGCTTTCCACTGCTTAAACGTAACTCCCGGGATGGGATGTCACATATAATAAAATCCAGATGGATTTCTGAATGTTTTTATTCTGTTTTTTTCAGCACGAAAACACCCTCACTTTGGCCACCCTCCGGATATTCAGCAACGGGCTGGGGCAACCTCATTTCCACTTCAACGCTAACGAGATGGGTTACGTCATTAGCGGCTGCGGACAGGTAATTCCTTACGGCGGTGAGGGATAAGGGATAAATTTTATAGTTTGGGCTGTAAAACAATTACAGACCTAATAACAGTTGATTAATAACCTTATAATCAGTGGTATTACAAAACTTTCACTGACCACGTTTTCCTTCCCTGGACAAAACTTTGATGTGGCTTATGTTTGCGGAAGCTTTTCTAGTCAAAGTGGATTTATAAAAAGAGCAGAATTTTCCCAATCTTATCAAGTTCCTCGGCAAATTCCCAGAATTCAAGGGAGTAGCCATTCCTCTAATAAGCATCTGGGAAATATTTTGGATTTAGTGCCTCCGAGGAACAGATAAATGGAGAAAATTTAGTGAGCGTTACAATTTAGAGGTCAGGATTTTATTATATAGGCTTTTAAATTTAAAGTGCAAAGATAATTGAGGAGCAACGATGAGACTCCATAACGTAAGGACTTTCCATGTTGTTTCTTCTGGTTTTTTTCCACGTTGGAGAGTTGGGCAGAGAGGAACTTGATGTACTTCAACAAGGGCAAGTGTAGGGTGATGCACCTGGGGAGGAAGAACCTCCTGCACCAGGATAGGTTGGGGGTGACCTGCTGGAGAGAAGCTCTGAGGAGAAAGACCTGAGAGTCCTGGAGGACAACAGGATGCCCATGAGCCAGCAATGAGCCCTTGTGGCCCAGAAGGCCAATGGCATCCTGGGATCCCTCAGGAAGAGTGGGACCAGCAGGTGGAGGGAGGTCATCCTCCCCCTCTGCTCTGCCCTGGAGAGGCCCCAGCTGGAGCACTGGGTCCAGT
>JAOQGM010000019.1:1126815-1138501 GCA_027564225.1 Gallinago stenura | reverse complement strand
CTCTCCTGGAGCCCCTTGAGGGACTGGAAGGGGCTCTAAGGTCTCCCTGGACCCTTCTCTTCTCCAGGCTGAACCCCTCCAACTCCCTCAGCCTGTCCTCCCAGCAGAGGGACTCCAGCCCTTGGAGCATCTCCGTGGCCTCCTCTGGCCTCGCTCCAACAGCTCCACGTCCTTCTGATGTTGGTGGCCCCAAAACTGGAAGCAGAAGTTGGGGGGGGGAGGTGTCCCCCCACCCCTCGCCCTGCTGGCCACGCTGCTGGGGACGCAGCCCAAGGTGTGGAGGGCTTTCTGGGCTGCTAGCCCACGTTGCCAAGGCATGTTGAGCTTCTCATCCACCACCACCCCCAAGTCCTTCTCCTCAGGGCTGCTCTCCATCCATTCTCCACCCCTCGAGTCACGTCAGGATGATAATAACCCTTCATCTGATAGACATTAAGGAGATACTTTGGACAAATTGTTATTGTCTCATCTCTGCTTCAAGGACACCTTCAATGTCCTGCCGTTGCCAGAAGACACTTGAGGACATTTTCCGTGTTCCTCAGCACTTCTGCTCCGCCAGGTCTTCATGCTCCTTTGATGGGTCTAAAATGGGTAGGTTCCCCTGGAAAATACCCAATAATTCTACAGAAGAAGTGCAGCTCACGGGGGAGGTTCTACTGAACCTGAGACCCAGCCCTGGATTTTCATGGGAACAAGGAAAAGAGGGAGGCAGCACGGAACCAGTTCTGTTCCAAATCACTTCTTCTCACATGTGGAAAACTGAACCCTACCCCAAGATGGTTCCTCTTTGCCGTCTGCTCAACGCCAACAGCCTTCAGCCTCTCCAAGCAGACGACGACTGGAAGGTGAAGGTGGTGGAACTGGAAAACTTGCTTTGAAACCAATCCCTTTTCTTCCAGACGACACTATTAGGGATATCCCCTCTTATCCGGCTTTTAATTTAACGAGCTTCCATATTCTTTTGAGATACAAATGCTAATCCTCTTTGCTGTTCTTCACAGCGTAGCTGGAAGAACCCGGTGCCATTAGAGCAATTATAACTTCTCTTAATTAAGTTGCATGCCCTAAGATGCGTAAAAGATAATAACTTCTGCTCATAATAGAAGGTTTTGATACTAACTGTGTATTTCTGCGTGATTATAACGTGTAATTATTGTTTAGAAACCCAAGTTACATCCCAACATCCCACGGCGCAGATGGGCACGTTCTCCTGAAGCTGGGAAATACAGGTTTAAAAATACTTCTAAGCAGCAGGCAGGATGGAAATCAGATTTCCCAAATTCCCCCCCGTGAATTCCCGGAGAATTCCATAGCGGTTCCTCACCAGTTGGCTTTAAAAAAAGGGAACAAACCCCCAAACCCCAAGAGATGAGCTTGGCTGAGCCACCAGGAGCAGTAGGTTCGGGGCTGTTGATCACAATGTGGATAAGCTTCATTGAGCAACCTAATTGCCTCCATGGGACTCGAAGTGTATCCCAGCCTTCGGAATTTCCCCGCTGCCTGTCTCCGGAGAGCTCAGCGCTGCTTCTCTGCTGTGGTTTTTCTTGCAGCGAGTTGGGTTTATAGGTCCTGGGTGGAAGGAACGGGGACATGGGTTAGTGGTGGACTTGGCAGCGTTGGGTTAATGGTTGGACTTGATGATCTTAAAGGTCTCTTCCAACCAAAAGGAGTCCATAATCCTGTGAACAGAAATAATTATCCTGATTCCAGTGGAAGGCTAACGAGCAGGGCGCACAATTACACGGGAAACGAGCTTAAATCCACCTTTTCCTCATCGCACCCCGTGGTAGGACATCTCCTCCCAGCGTTCTCATGGGCAGGGTAGGGAGGACATTCACCAAGAATAGCTCTTGCCATCCCACTGGGATGAAAACGCTGGTTGAAAGCAAGGAAGAACCATCCTCCTCTCTAAAAGGGCTTTTAAAAATCTTCCCAGCAGGACCTGGAGCTCCTCAGGGACGTTAGAGTTTGATGGAAAGGGGGGATGGGGACAGAAATGTGCATTAAATGTCCATTCTAGCTAAAAAAACCAACAGATGGGTGTAGGGGATGGTTTTCAGACACGCTTCATCCTCTACTGGTAACTTATGGTGGGGAGGAAGATCAAAATGGGATCTCCAGGGTCATCAGCTCCTACAGGTCCTTATTCCAGGTGGGCACCCTCGACCTTGCGCTCCCTTCCCTGTGTGAATTGGACAGAAAAAGCTATTTTTTTTTTTCAGCAGATATTCTCTCTTCAATGCGGTCTCCAACTTGTTTGATCGATTCCTTATTCATCAAAAAGTGTTTTATTCCGTGGCCTCCCAATTACAAATTCTGCTCAGATCAGCATTGAATAATTTAGCCCGGATCCCATGCTAGGGCTTCTGTTCCTCAAAATTAATTGCCTTTGGGTAAATTAGACAAAGTAATGTACTTTTACCCAAAAGCAATTAATTTTTGGAGTGGCAACTTCAAGAATCGAAGAATGCTTTAGGTTGGAAGATGCCACAATTCAACACGGAATTCAAAACCCATAGGATGAGGGGGAAAGATTGGACACTGGGAGAGGGGAGATGGAGATGAGATGTGGGGAAGAACTTCTTTGGTGTGAGGGTGGTGAGAACCTGGCCCAGGTTGCCCAGAGAAGCTGTGGCTGCCCCATCTCTGGAAGGGTTCAAGGGCAGGTTGGAGGGGGCTTGGAGCAACCTTGGCTGGTGGGAGGTGTCCAGGGGATGGAAATGGTCTTGAAGGTCCCTTCCAACCCAAACCATTCCATAGTTTTATGCCTCCAACCCCATGGGTCAGTCCCTGCCTCCTCAGTGGGGCTGGCAGGACAACAGGGACCCCAGCCCATACCTGCACAACGAGACCATGCCCCCTCATCCTCCCCAAAAACCCACCCCGCAAACGAGTATTTTCCTTCCCCGTCTTGCTAATTAACTCAGCGCGCTAATCAATAGAAAATCCTGCGGTTTGGGCGCCTGGGGAGACCGCGGCAGGAGACAGGGAGCTGCAGGAAGCTGGGTGTTTTCCTTCAGCCTGTTGTTCTGAGTTCATAAAAGGGAGTCTTTAATTTTAAAACAAATTTCTAACCTAATTTTAAAGCAAATTCACAGCTCCGTTGAAACGCAGGAGCAGCTCACTCTGGAAAAAAAAATAAAAATATCAGCTTAGATCTGCAGGAAATATTTTTTTATTGTGTTTCGTTCTGGGTTTTGTATCGTTTCTGTCGATAACGTGGAAATATCCAGAGGAAATTTAGGGAAAAAAAAACCCAGCCAGACCCGGCGTGATAAACTATTAGAAATGGCCTCCAATCAAATTAAGATAATGAGACAGGGCTGTTCAAATTAGAGAGGTTTTTTTCCCCATCCCAACAGCCCCAGGTGGTGAAAAAAAAAAAAAGATTATTATTACATTTCCAACTGGCCAGGACTTACTAATTGCTGCTCCTGCAGCCACTGGGAGTCACGGGAAAGGCAAGTCCAAGGAACCGATGAAGTTCAACGCGGGCTTCATTAGATCTAATAAATAAACGAATAAATAAATGTAGATACACCCAATTCTTTAGGTGCTGAGACGCGGTGGCCGCAGAATCAAAGCGATCCCTGTTTATTTCTGAATGGTCGAGAACATAAAACATTTAAAGCATTGGAAGGCAGGGAAGGAGGAAAAATTTTGAAGCTAAATAAGAGAGATCTGATTTTTCAAGAGTGGTGCAAGTTATTTGCAGTTGCAGATTGAACCTCTGAGGAGGCAGAAAGGATCCCGGTCGTTATCTGCTGGCCTTGACCATGTTCTTTTTCGGGAAAAGAACCTTTTCTGGCTCTGCAAAAAACACGGGGCGACCTTCTGGATGAAAATTGTGTTTTAATCCAAAACCATACTTGCAATAAATAACCAAATAATCAGGGTTTCTCTTTTTAACATCATTTTGGGCGGAAGAGGATATTGCTTTCCGACCAACCTTGTTCATTCCTCTTGTTCGGAACTAATTAGCCCCTGGCTAAAGAATTCTAGTGCAGAAAATATGAGCAAAAATATTTGAGGAAAGATAGAATGGATTACACACCCAACCGGCATTAAGTGATGGACCCAAACCACTCGTGGATGGCTCATTGGATGGAGCCGAACCCTTCGTGGATGCCCAGGATGACCAGGAGAGGTTTCTCCTGGAAGAATCCCGGCAATTCGGGCAGCGCTTCGGTCCGGGACAGGATGAGAAATATGAAATATGGCAGAAACACTTGGCCATTCCTCAGTTCAGACGTACCCGTGTCCGATTGCTGTCATTAAACCTCATTAATTTCTACTGAGAACCTTTCGGGGGGCCAGCGGGCAGGTCTACGTGTCTTGAGGCTCCCCACAAGAGGTCACGGTGACAAAAACCCTCCCCGAGGCCAGAGGGGTGTCCCCAGCCCCTCGTGGACCCACGCCCGGTGAGTTACGCCAAGAGCAAAGCAGGTGGGGTGCGTTTGCATGAGAACTTTGTAGCAGCTTAACGAGGTTGGATAGACCTTAATTTCACGAGACGAAGGCTGACGCTATTAATACCCCGCGAAAAACCCACAACTGAACCACCAGAACTGGTTTAAGATGGCTTAAAACCGAATTATTTATTTTTTTTTACGTTGTTCCCAAGCAGAGCGGGCCCTAAAGACAAATTTGAATAAGAAATAACTCGCTGGGATAATTAAAGGAAAACCAGGGGAGCGAGAGGGTTGGCTGCAAGCTCTTCCTTATTGCCGAAGAAGAGTGAAGCTATTCCCTCCCGGGGAAGAGCGGGTAAGATAACATATTTGCCTTCATCTGGGGTAATATCACAGCTAATGCAAACACACTCGTCACCAGGGAAGGTAAATACCACATCCTGCTACTGCTCCCAAAGCAGATCCAGCCCTCTTTTTTTTTTTTTTTTTAAAAAAAAAAAGAGTATCAGGAAATGCCACCCTCTCATTATTAATTCAGTATGATTTTTCTCTCATCGTTCCGTAAAGGACTCGTTTAGTCCGGCGGCTTCTCGAGAAATGTCTCTATCTGGACAGAACAGGATCCACGTACGTTTCCTGTTCTTGTGAATAACACCGAATTTTCATTGTTAGAGGAATAAGCAGGAAAGGGAGGTTATGGAGTAAAACGCTTGCCTTCAATTTAAGGGACCCAAAAGTAACATAACTGATCGTTTTGGAGCCGCGAAGCCTCCGAGAAATGTTTGCCAACAGTTTGATCTCCTCTGCCTCCTGTTTACCGGCACCGAAAGGATTTTCCCAAAAGGACGTGTGTGCCACGGTTAAGAAGGTTTATTTCTCCGCTGTGCAGCTCCAAGGATGAAAGAGAAACGCCTTTTTCTCCCAGTAGCGACGGCGCTGCTTGGAGACGTAACAAACCTGGGACCCGGCAGAGGATCCGCAGCTGGATGGTCCTCCCAGGATCACGAAATGTTACCTGCAGCTCTTCCAGTTTTGCAGGTTTCTCTGGGCACACAGAAATTAATAGAAAAACTAATGGCAGAGGGTTCCTATACCCTCGACCGATGATGTTTTCTGTCCATCAACCTCCTCCATCAGTGTGATACCTCAGCGGTCCCCATCGCATCTCACCGGTGACCTCACCTCCCCCCCCAAAATGACCTATAAAAGAGGAATTGCGAGTTTCAACTTTGCATTACGCTCTGCAGAAACTACGACAAGCCCAAGGATTCGAGTAAAAAATCATTTTGGACTTTGCTTGGACTAGATGATCTTAAAAGGTCCCTTCCAACCTAGCTGATTATGTGATTAGAATTCACTCCGAACACGCGGTTCTGCCGCCCGAGGACTTTGCAACGTGCTATAATCTTGCCAAAATAAGTACACAGGGTAACACCAGCCCTGATTTTTCCCTGCTGTTCTCATCAGCTCGCTCCCTCTCCTGGATATTGCCTTTTTATTTTTAAAGCAGATATTTTGGGGCCAAGTTATGCTAGTACTCCGTGCCAGTTGCCAGCAGCGTAGCACGAAATGTTGTTATTGTTTTCCACACGACTACCAACGTGCAGTGCTGGAGAGAGAACGCAGCTCTCCCAGCCCCCCGAGGCTTCTCCAGTCCAGTGTGGAAATGCACTTAGAATCATGGAATTGTTGAGGTTGGAAGAGACCTTTCGGATAATCAAGTGCAACCATCAACCCAACTCTGACAAAGCCACCACTAACTCATGTCCCTCAGCACCATGTCTACCAGGCTTTTCAATCCCTCCAGGGATGGTGACTCCACCACTGCCCTGGGCAGTCTCTTCCAAGGCTTGACAACCCTTTCCGTTAAGAATTTTTTCCCAATATCCAACCTAAACCTCCCCTGGTGCAACTTGAGGCTGTTTCCTCTTGTCCCATCGCCTGTTCCTTGGGAGAAGAGACTGACCCCCCTGGCTACACCCTCCTCCCAAGGTGTTGTAGAGAGCGAGAAGGTTTCCCCTCAGCCTCCTTTTCTCCAGGCTAAATAAAATACTGTTTGGTTGTTTTTGTTTTTTTTATTAGCAGCAAGTGCTTGGCTCAGCAGTGACTGGATTAATAATGGATGAGCTCTTGCAGCTGCACGGCTCCATCCCCACAGCATCAGGGTACCAATGGCCAACCACCTTGGGCTGAGTTTTGGGAACTAGGAGATGAATTAACAGGATAATTTGAGTTAACTTGAGCTCACAATCTGTGGAAAGAAGCCTTTTAATTTTCTTCCCCTCAGGATTCAGGGGGGTGATGAATAAGAGGTTATAGCTGCTCTTCGCTCTGGACCAGAACCTAGGGAACTGCTGTTAAAACCCCATCAAAGCCATGGCAGGGCACAAGTTGGGACTGGATGGGTGGTGGGACTCGGTTCTTCTTCCTCCTCCTTCCAGGAAGGCTGATGGCTGGGCCAAGGAGGGTCAATGGCCGGGCTGAGGAAGGCCATGGCTGGTATAAGGAAGGTCAGTGGCCAGGCTGAGGAAGGCCATGGTTAGGCCGAGGAAGGCTGATGGCCAGGCCCAGGAAGGCCATGGTTAGGTCGAGGAAGGTTGATGGCCAGGCCCAGGAAGGCCATGGTTAGGCCGAGGAAGGCCATGGTTGGGCCGAGGAAGGCCATGGTTGGGCCGAGGAAGGCTGATGGCCAGGCCGAGGAAGGCCATGGTTAGGCCGAGGAAGGCTGATGGCCAGGCCCAGGAAGGCCATGGTTGGGCTGAGGAAGGCCATGGTTGGGCCGAGGAAGGCTGATGGCCAGGCCCAGAAAGGCCATGGTTGGGCCGAGGAAGGCCATGGTTGGGCCGAGGAAGGCCATGGTTGGGCCGAGGAAGGTCAATGGCCGGGCTGAGGAAAGCCATGGCTGGTCCAAGGAAAGCCAATGGTCAGGACAAATAAGGCCATGGCTGGGCCAAGGAAGGCCATGACTGGGGCCCACTTGGGGCAGGGATTCTCCCTCAAAGCCACAGCTCAGGCCCCTGGTTTCCTCAGGGGGGAAAGCTGGAAGGCCTCCACTGGTGATAGGTTGGTTCACCTGAGGGGAAAACAGGGCAAAGGAGGCAGGGGTTCTACCATGAGACCCCTTCTTCCCCGCTGAGGGAATGGCCACCAGGCAGGGCGGAGGGGGCTCTCCCTCAGGAGAAACCCCGAGCGCCCACATCCGTGCGCCGGCCCATTTTCTCTCCCCCCCCCCCTTCCTCAGCAGCGACGCCTCCGCCTCAGCCCAGCCTCGGCGCCGGGCTCCCGCAGAGGGAGGTGCTCCGCGCCTCGTTCGTCCGTCCCCATTCCCCCCCCCTTCTCTCTTCGCCTCCTTCTTCCATTGCCGCCGAACAGCCAGGGGAAAGAGGCGCAGGCGGCTCGGCGCTCCCGGAGAACAGGTCTCTGAGAAGGGAGGGAGGGAAGGAAGAAGCCGGGGTGGGGGTGGGGGGAACAGGGAGGGGAAGCCGGGCCGACCCTCCCCGCCTTTCCCCCCCTCTCAGCCGGGGCCGCCTCGGCGGTGAGGCGGGTGGGCCAGGCCCTGGGACTTGGTGTGGGGAAGGGAGGGGGAAAATGGAGACCGGGGGTGAGGAGACGTTTTGCGGGTTGCTTTGAAATCGCTTGGGGAAGGAGACCATGGAGACCGGGCAGCCGCCCCGCTCCAGCCCCGGGCCCCGGGCTGGAACGGGGCGGCCGGCGGGAGTCCCCCCTCCCCGGCGACATGCGACCACTATCGCGACTCTATTCCCCTCATGACAGCCCGGGGAAGGTGTAGAAGGGGTTTGGGGGGGTGTATAGATTTCTGTCATCTGCTTTTGGAGCTTGTGAAGGTAAAAAAGAGCTGGCTGGTAGGAAGGGAAGGGCGGCAGAAACACCCTCCATTCACAAGAGCCTAAAGGAACGGTGCGTGCGAAGCATAAAGTAGGGCTTGGTAATGAATTATGGCTGGATTCTCCAAATATAGTTTAGTCTGGAATAGTTCCTCTGTGTGCAGACACGGGTGGTTTTTTTTTTTTATGTTGGTTTTGGGTTTTTTTTACGGTTCAGTGTCTGCTGTCGCTCCCTTAATCAGGGTGGAGGAATGAGATAAGAATATGATATGAAGTATATAAAAAGATCAGGCCAGGTGGAGGCAGAATGTGCTTTTTCATTCAAAAAGAAGAAAAAAAAAAAGCCAGTTCAGAAATAAAATACCATATCGTTACGCCAATGTATGGATGATACTCTTTTATACCTATTATCGGATTATTGTGGAGAGGGCTCTTTCATGTGGTTCTATGCCCTTTGCAGGGATCATGGAAACAGATTTGGTCCTTAAGTTCGTAGCCAAGCACAACTTCGGCAGAGTTTAACCGAAGGAAGCGTCTTTGCGAGTGGCTGTGGCAGGAGGAGGAAGGAAGGCAGGTACACAGATTAGCAGAGAAATACTTTGCCTCTTCTATAAAACTTCTTTTAAAGTAGCTCCGTGCCGTGGGCTGCAGGTGGGGGAAAAAAAAAAAAAAAAGCCAAAGGTAAAATTAATTGCATATTTGTAGGCATATGGGGAGGGGAGAAAAGGCCTGAGTCTTAGAGTTATGCTAATTCACACCAGTGGGGGAGAGTGTGACTCCCCTTCCAGCTCTTTCATCAGACTTTGACTGGAAGGGGAAACAGTTTTCCCGTGCTGAAAAACTCCTCTCAACAAAATCTGGTGGGTTTTGGCTGCGTGTGAAGCTCTCAAGATGGGGTGTTACAAGTAAATGCGCAAGAAGGCACTGTTGGCAGTTTTCGCACGCAGCGTGGTTGGAAAGCTCCGTTTAAAACACGGTGCTGGGGAAGTTGGAACAGCTGCAGAGCAAAGCGACAGCTCTGGCGGCGCGGCGGCGCTTCTTGTTGCCTTCAGAGAAACAAAAATTACATTACAGCCTGCTAAAATGTGAGAACTGGGGAGTAGCAACACGCTCCCATCGGAGCGCGCTTGGAAACCGCGAAGGCTGACATACCACAACCTGGTCATTACTGAAATACAGGCTGTCACTGTTTCCAAGCTGGCAGAATAGCATCTTGTAAAATACGCTGCCCTCGAGAGCATGGCATAAAATACCAGTCGTACGCATCTTACCTGTCTTTATCTGCGAGCTGAAAGTCCCAATTTGCATTTGGGAGAGCCGGATAGTTGTATTTTTGGGTTGGTTTTGTTTTGTTTTGTTTTGTTTTCCTGGGAGAAGCTGTTCTTTTTCTCACTGCTCGTGCATTGCAGCCTCGGTTTTTCCAAGCTGCTTTTAGCAGGGGCAGGTATTTGCTCTCAGAACTGCTGCAGAG
Organism: Gallinago stenura; assembly: GCA_027564225.1. Taxonomy (NCBI): domain Eukaryota; kingdom Metazoa; phylum Chordata; class Aves; order Charadriiformes; family Scolopacidae; genus Gallinago; species Gallinago stenura. The sequence goes on along the minus strand of JAOQGM010000019.1, from coordinate 1,128,773 downwards.
GCGACTATAAGTATACGTTGTGCTGGTTCCCATGAAAGCTTTGGGTGCTCTTTCTTTCCTTGAGGAACAAAATAGCCGAGAGTAATTCGGCGACGTCTGTGTGTTTTGCATGTTGAAACGTGGCATGGGGAAGCAGGGTTGTCAAGCTGCTTAAATAGAGCACGTCTGGGTTTGATTTGGGTGGCATGAGGAGAAAGTTGGAGCCTGGCAGTCAGTCCTTCTCCCCTGTCACTCCCAGGTGAGGTTGGTGGCCGGGGTGGGGGTGTCACCCGTGTGTCATCAAGGACAGCTGAGATGAAGCGTGACCCTGTGCCAGCAGCCGAGCCCTCCCTGCTGCGATATTCCCTGTGCTTCCTTCCAGTGAGTGCAGCATTATGAAATGCATGGAAATAGGGATTTTTGGTGATGTAAAAACCACAGCAGGTTTATCGAGCAATGGGTAATTCTCTGGAATGGCTGCTGGAGAGCGGAGCGTGTAATCTTGAAGTTTCCTGTCAGGAAAGGAGCTTGGAGATTTATGTTTCCTTTTGAATCTTGAAGAACTGGCTAATTCCCATAGGTTAGATAAAACTCATTGCTAATCTCGCTCGTGGCAGCTTGTAATTCCCTCCTCATTCTTGCCCTCAAAACCTTTCTCATTTATTTGTCTGCCCCTAAACCCCCGTGTCCTCTCCCGGCGCCGTCGGCCTGGGCCAGGCAGGGCTGGTGTTAACCGTGGTGGGACGTTCATGGCTGTTTCTTGAGAGACAGGAGGAGAACCAGCTCATGGGAGAACTTTGGAGGTGGGGTTCCTGGTGTCTGCCTGCTCTGTCCTCGTGCAAGCAGAAGGCCACTGGCCCAGAGGGAGGAGAAGCAAGCCCAGGGAAGCTTAGCATGGTCACAGGCATGAGCGATATCCCAGGAGGAGCATCACAGGGAGTTGAGAGGATGGACACGAGAGGACCTTTTCCCTCTCTGGTACATCCTCAGAAGAGAGAAATATCTGTTCTCTCTGCAGCTTTAAGGGGTTAAAACTTCTGGGATAACCAATTTATACCTGAGCAGTACAATCGACTTTAATTCCTAAAACCTTTCATGGAATAATCAGATTGTCTGCTGTAGAAAGAAGAAATGATTAACTGTTTTCAAAAGCAGTGATTTAAATGGATAATGGCCATTAGCTTGTTAGAACTAATGACTTTCTATCTGGAGGAACCTTCTTTACAACTCGCAATCCTTAGAGAGCCACGATAAAAAGGGATCGGATTATTTGACAAGGGAAAGTGTTTTTGATGGCTGTTGTAGGTTTTTATTTAAACAGAACGGAGCAGGGAGCGGAAATCTGCGCGGAGGCTGTTGAGCCTAACGATTATTGCAGAGATTGTTGAAAGGGACACTCCAACTCTTAGAGCTTTCCAGGCCTGGAGGTACGGAACAAAAGACATTAATTTTCAGTTATGCCAAAAATCTTTACTCTTCTGACAGCAAATTGCTTTGATGATTGTAAAAGGGCTTTTGATGAAGCGTAAGCAAATGAATTTACCTGTATAGCACTCCCTGGGATCAGGTGGGAGCTGGCTCTTTAGGGTTTGGAAAAACCACATTTCAGACACAGAAAAAGCTTCTGTGTTTCAAGGTAAGCCCCTGGGATACAGCGAAGGGAGTTTGCAACCCCGATGGAGGTTTGGTGTTAAAGGAACTGAAAACCTAGCCCAAAGATTTTGGGAAAAGCAGTGATGTAAAGAGACATGGAACTGTCAAGGGTGCAGCCAACCAGTAGCTTCAACTGCTGTAAGAGCAGCTTTGGTTTTTGTTCACTACAACGCTGCAGGTGTGAGAGATCTCCCTGGCTGCAGCTGAAGCCCAGTAGAAGTGGCAGAGAGCAGGTCCCTTGATATGATAATGGGGTTGGAAGGGACCTCTGGAGACCATCTAGTCCAACCCCCTGCCAAAGCAGGGCCACCCAGAGCAGGTCCCAC
>JAOQGM010000019.1:1087635-1126715 GCA_027564225.1 Gallinago stenura | reverse complement strand
AACCTGTTCCAGTGCCTCACCACCCTCACAGCAAAGAATTTCTTTCTGGTGTCTAATCTAAATCTCCCCTCTTCCAACTTAAAACCATTACCCCTTGTCCTGTCACTTACCCCTGTCCTGTCCCTTATCCTCCCACTCTCCCCCCGACCTGAATGCAGCATACCACGAGTCTTTGTATGTATGACTATAATTTGATTGACTGTCACAATTTTGAGGATATTTGTGTAGTTGAAAACAAAGCTTCAGGAAAAATATGGCTGGAAATTTTGTTTAAGTTTAGTCAATACCTAGTCTCCTTTTGAAGGAGAGTATCGCTCAGAGCCAGATTGCAAAGTTCATTTTGATCCTTACCCGTGTTTTGTTTTATGCTGGCAAAAGCAAAGAGACATAAAAAAAATATTCTACCTCTGCTGCCAGGTAACCTAGTGAAGAGATATGACATATAATTCCTCCAAAGGTGCATAAAAGGCCATGCTGCTTTTTCTAAGAATATCAGAAACTTCTCGAAGTGATCAGTTCTACTGATCATGGTACTGAGGGCCCTTCAGAACGGGTGGGTTGTGAGACTCCATGCTAAGCTGCAGATCTGCTCTTGAAGGCCCGGACCAAGTAGCTCTTAAATGCCTCAATATTTTCTCCTGCATGCTCTGTTTGAACATCACATACACAGGGAGTGTCCTGAGATCAAATTAGGTCTGTGGACATTATAGGAAGAGAAAATATTTGGTTGTTAAGTGTGAAAAGAAGTCTTAGCCTTCATATGGTCATCTCACAGCTGCAGTTAAGGCAATTATATGTAATGTCTATTAGTCCATTTCTAATTATATCTACTGTAGCATCCTATTTATGCTTAAGATTGCTGTAGATGCTTGGTTTTCTTTCCACAGTGTTATCAGCCACCAAGAAGCTTTCAGTGTACATAAGCAGACAAAATTAATAATTTCCATATAATTTCCTTGCCATTGTTGATAACATAATTTTCCCATTGTACTGGCTCATTTTATTCATTCTTTGCAATCTTAGAGCCTGCAGCATTCAACATAAGAAATAACTCCTTGTGAACAGCCTCTTTTCCACCTTTCTTTATTCGCTACTTCTTTCAGGTCACTGTTTAAATATGTTTAACAGTCCTGATCCCCCAAATCACTCTACTAATAAATTATTTTCATTCTCAGAGTCACTTATTAGAAACCTCGAGGAGCTGTTCTTGAAGTAGGATACTCTTCACTCTGAGAGAAAGCAGCGTATTTTTTCTCACTTATTCCCATTTTTCAAATACCTAGTCTTTAATTTTATTCATTATAATGGTTTGCAGTATTAATCAGCCAGTGATTTTTCAGACTCTCATATTTTGGTACAGAACTTGTATTAAAAGCTTTAAAAAAGTCTGAAAAAGTTGTAGCTACCTAGTTTACCTTAGGCCTTTTATTTTTAAATCTTTAATTACTTTCACAGGTGAAATACTGAAGCCAGATCTGAGATTTGTAATTTGTTTCATGTGGGCTAGACTTCCACACAATAGTCTTATCTTACCTAGTGGCAGTAAAACTATGTTTTTTAAACATGAATAATTGCCTGGTTACTAGCCAAGAAAGTCCTTTTTACATCTAAACACGCATTACACATAGGGGAATTGGAACAATAGCTGAATACTGATTATGGCTATTTCTGAATTTTCCCACAATTTTGATTCCCAGAAATAAAAGCATAATTCTTGTGGTCTCACTGAAGCTATAATAACATTAGTGTAACTTTTGAAACAGTCCGTTTCCTTCCTTCACATAATTAAAAACCATTGTTCTAGGTGAGTAGCTATTACCTGATTAAAATAATATGTGTTTTTTAAAATGTATGTATTTTATATTTCCTATATATTTCACATAAAATGCCACTTCCTCAATGCTTTCAGTGATATTACATAGGTATGCCATTAAAGCCTATGAGAGTTTAAGGAAACACATTATTTGTAGTTAATATGTTATATAGAGCTACTTCTGGTACTTAATGGAAAGTCAGTGGAAATTTATTTCAATTCTTACCCTGACTTTCCAAGCTGTATACAGTTAAAAACAAGCTGTAGCCGTGGATTTTCCTGTATCTTATTCTTGGCTTTTTCGCAATTTATGAAACTTTAGGTCAGTAATGAACAACCTTTTCATGATGCATGATTTGTTCTTGCAATGTAGTACTTAATGTGAATTGCAAGCACACATGCTAGTGACAGCCAAGGCCTAAAATTGCAAAGATTAATTGTATCTGAATCTGGTTTGCAAGTCTGAGACGTAGTACAAAGCTCAGTGTCATTAACTGGCAAAAGCTAGTTAAAACAGCATAAATCACTAAGGTTGAAGCGATGGTTCTTTGAAGTTGAAATTGACTCCAGCAGAATAAATGAACTTATTAGATATCACTATGACTAATAGTGACAAAGTAAAGCTGAACTCCACAATTGGTTTATATATTCGTGTCAATAACTTATTTTGCAAACCAAAGATCATTATGTAGTGTACAAAATGATTAAATTTATTCCCGACATAAATGTTTGCCTTTGTGATGTGAGACTCAAAAATCTCAGCATGCATACCATCAAGGAACACCAGGAAAAAGGAGTCACAGGTACCAGTGAAGTTATCACTAAGACTTTATCAACAGATTATGAAATAATAATATGTTGATTTTGCAGGTGCTGAAACAGTTATATTCTGTCTTTCCTGTGTATGATGCCATCTGTCAGAGTTATACTTCTGGGGAAAAAAAAAAAAAGAAAAACTGTTATTCTCTTTCCAAAAACAGAACTGAAGATGCTATCAAAGGCAGATCTCATATTCTGTAAGAGGAAAAAAATAGATCTTCATAAATAAGAATTCTGGAAAGGAATATCTTTGCAGTGTAGTTTAGGCATAAAATTTAAGTCCTAATTCTGTTAGACTGAATAAAAGAAATTTACAGGAGTCCTTGTTCATGTTCAAGAAATGTCCTCTCAGAGAACTTGCTACTTCAGAAGACCAGACAAAGACTAGCAATAGGAAATTTTGCTCACATTTGTGAATTCTGACAAGTGAAGTTGGATGACTCACTGTTGGAACCTCAGCTTGGCACTTTTCTTTTTCTGTTCTGTTTTGTGATGCTGTTTCCACTCAAAATTATGCTATAAAAAGAAATTTCCAAGGAAATGTGGAAGAGCTATCTTGGTTTATTTCATGAGATAATAATGTACTATTAAATCCCCGTAGATTAGCTACTGTTTGGCGGTGTGGTTATTTTTTACAATTCATTTATTTTCTTTAAAAAAAAAATGATCAAAAAGTTTTCTATAAATTCTTCACCACGCCTACAATAGTGAGAAAGCCTTTTTTTGCGTTGTGTGTGGAGGACCATAATTTGGATGATGTATGACTTTAAGTGTCACTGCCTTGATGATGGATAAGACCAGGCAACGCTGCTCAAGTGATGGATAACACACCGAGCCATTGCTCTGATGATATATTCTGGTAAGGGGATAATTCTGATGTAAAATAAGTAATAAGAGCGAGTTGCTTGGAGTTATCTATCATCACAGCAATCATCGTCAATGCTACATACCCCATTGGTACCACTGGTCTGACAGCATGTAATAGGAAATGGGATCTCTTTACAGCCGTGGCATGGAGCACATTTATTGCATAAAATAAGGATGAAGAGAAAAAAAACAAATCCCTATTCCTCATTTTTGGTCTGGTTTTGAAAGCAAGTCTTGCTTGAGCTGTAAAAATTACGTATCATTGGTTAATAACTGCTGCATCTACAAAATTAAGGGCTGTCTGTAATATGCAAATAAATCACGCTTTCTGTAGACAAAATGATGCTACTGACGCTGCTTGTATAATTCCAGAATATATTTCACTGTGACAATATGCAGAATATGGTAGGTTTTCTGTTGTCATCTGTAGACTGGGGGGCTACAGTCATAGAGCTCTGCAGCATTGGGCATGTTTAGTTTGGAGAAGAGGCTGAGAGGGGACCTCATTGCCCTCTCCAACTCCCTGAAAGGAGGGTGTAGAGAGGTGGGGGTTGGCCTCTTCTCCCAAGGGAATAATGACAGGAGCAGAGGAGATCTGAAGTTGGGGCAGGGGAGGTTTAGATGAGATCTTAGGAAGAATGACTTTGCTGAGAGGGTGGTCAGGCACTGGAAGAGCCTGTCCAGGGAGTTGGTGGAGTCCCCATCCCTGGAGGTATTTAAGAAATGTGTAGACGTGACACTTGTGGACATCTCTAGTGGCCAAGATTGTTGGGTTGGTTTTTTTTGGGTCTGTGTGTATGGTTGGACTCGACGATCTCAAAGGTCCTTTCCAAACGTGACGATTCTGCGTGATTAAATGGATATAATGATAATTTGTCTGCAAGTATCGGTTTATTTTCCGTTAAAAAATACTGGAGCTCTTCAAGCTGGAACGTGTATTTGAAAACACCAGGGGGTCTGTAGGAAAAAGAGGGATTGGAGTGGGGAATAACTAACATTTGGACTAGAATTCGGCGGCGTATTCTGTTTCTCGTCGGGAGCCGTGGTCGGGTTGGCGAGCTGAGCCACTGGGGGCTCTTTTTTCCTTTCATTGTCATTCCGGCTCATCTTGGACACAGTCCTCCTAGTAAAGGACTTCACATTTCAACAAATTGCTTCTCAGCCTGAATGGGTCCAACGCAGAGGGAAAAAAAAAAAAAAAAAAGAGGAAAAAAATGACCAGATGCTTGTCTTTTTCCCAGAGGGACGAGCGCAGTGGTCGCCCCGTCAAGTTTGACATCCCTAATCAGCAGTTCAAGCCCTGGCAGTCGTTCAGAGGGAGATAATGTCGACTTGATATTTTTGGCTGGGGACTGGATGGATGGTGTGAAGAATTAAGCCGGGGCGAAACACCGGAGGGAGGTGACGGGAGATGAGAAGGGAATTGTGTTGGGTAACGTAATTTGTTGTCAACGTGACGGCTCGGAGTTCACTGGATGTTGGGAGCGGTGTCTTCTGAACCATGACAGGAGAAAATTCAGAGGAAGGCAGAAAAGAGGTTTTGCTGGTGACTGCTCTGCTGTCACCCAGCCCTGGTTTAACCCCTACTGAACCCTCAACCCGGTTAGGCAGCGTTGGCGTGGGATATGGGAGAGGATGGATCTCAGCAGCTTTGCCAGTCCATGGCAAAGAACTTTCCCAAAGTGAGCCCTGTGACCTTGTCTCATCACAGGGACCATCACAGGGACCAGGGGGCAGCTACTTTTTCATCCCATAATTACAAACTATGAGTCCTGTCGCTTTTCCTCCTGATTTCCATAGGGATGGGTTGAAGGCCAAAGATAAGCTTGCAGGTGACACCAAGTTGGACAGGAGAGTTGAGCTATTTGAGGGTAGGACAGCTCTACACAGGGCTCTGGACGGGCTGGATGGATGGGCTGAGGTCAACGGTGTGAGGTTCAACGGGGCCAAGTGCCAGGTCCTGCACTTGGGTCACACCAACCCCATGGATGCTACAGGGTTGGGGCAGAGTGGCTGGAGCTGCCCGGTGGAAAAGGACCTGGGGATGTTGGTCAACTGTTGGCTGAACATGAGCCAGCTGTGTGGCCAGGTGGCCAAGAGGGCCACCAGCATCCTGGCCTGTATCAGGAACAGAGTGGGGAGGAGGACTTAGGAGATGATGGTCCCCCTGTTCTGAGCACTGGTGAGTTCCCACCTTGAGGGCTGTGTCCAGTTTTGGACCCCTCACCACAGAAGAGCCAATGATATGGTGAAGCATGTCCAGAGAAGGGCAACGGAGGTGGTGAGGGGTCTGGAGAATAAGTGTTGTGAGGAACGTCTGAGGGAGCTGGGGGTGTTGAGACTGGAGAAAAGGAGGCTGAGGGGAGACCTTCTCACTCTCTCCAACTCCCTGAAAGGAGGGTCTAGCCAGGGGTTTTGGTCTTTTCTCCCAAGTCACAGATGATAGGACACAAGGAAAAGGCCTCAAGTTGCCCCAGGGGAGTTTTAGGATGGATATTAGGAAAAATTTCTTCCCCAAAAGGGTTGTGAAGCCTTGGAAGAGGCTGCCCAGGGCAGTGGTGGAGGCACCATCCTTGGAAGTGTTTAAAAGCTGGGCAGATGTGGTGCTGAGGGCCATGGGTTAGTGGTGGCTTTGGCAGTGTTATGTTGATGGTTGACTTGATAATCTGAAAGGTGCCTTCCAGATGATTCTGTGATTCTCTACAAAGCTAAGAGTAAATCTGGGCAGGTGGCTTCCCTTCCATGACTGAGAACATCTTGGGACCACCCAAGATTCAAAGTCAAAGCTACGGTAAAGGTTTCATCTCCTCTACAGGTTGGGTCCATGATCCTGCAGCCTTGCTCAAAAAGATTGGACATTGTCAGAGGGACAATGTACCCCGAGGTGTCAAAATCAGTTGCTGCTCCTAAAGGGCCACCATATACAAGAGTATTGGGTCTGGCACAAATCACAGAATCATAGAATGGTTTGGGTTGGAAGGAACCTTAGAGATCATCTAGTTCCAACCCTCTCCCCTGGGCAGGGACACCTCCCACTAGACCAGGTTGCTCCAAGCCTCCTCCAACCTGGCCTTGAACCCCTCCAGGGATGGGGCAATTCAGCAGTAAAGGCGTTGCCAATTCTGAATTCAGCTGGATCTCATGGAAACCTCTTTGATCTATGAGAGTTACGGGGACTTCCTTAACAATATGTCTGGCATTTCAATTTAGAGGTCCTAGATAATTTTCTTATCATTTAATATAAGCTATAAAATACCTGTATTTTAATAAATTAGCATAGCGTTAGCCATAATCCTCTGAGACCTGCTATTGAGCCAGAGCCTGATTTAGCAAAGCTTTTCAGCTCCCGTTTCTTTTTGCTTTTGTCACTAATCTGTTGACATCGGCGGGGCTCATCTGAGGTATCCAGACCAAAAAGGGTATCCGGAACCCAGCAGACACACTGAACTGGTTTAGGGCAACGGGGTTGGTGATTGTAGAGTTCCTCCAGCACCTCCTTTGCTGAGGATGAGGATACAACCATCGGAATTTGCTCTGAACTCTTAAAAAACTCAGAATTTTAAATCCGTGGAGGGCATGCACAGGTTCCTGGTGGGAAATCAGTGCTCGCAAGGAGATGTGTAGGACCAGCTTGGGCTGTAGAACTTTGTGTGGAGGACAGGGTTGGTAAGAAGAGACCCTAAGGCTCAAGAAGCTTTGCTCCCTGGAGAGCAGAGGACACAAAATGGGTATCTGGAACCCAGAAAACACACTGAACTGGTTTAGGGCAACAGGGTTGTTGATTGTAGAGTTCCTCCAGCACCTCCTTTGCTGAAGATGAGGATACAACCATTGGGATTTGGTCTGAACTCTTAAAAAACTCAGAATTTTAAATCCGTGGAGGAGATGCGCAGGTTCCTGGTGGGAAATCAGTGCTTGCAAGGAGAGGTGTAGGACCAGCTTGGGCTGTAGAACTTTGTGTGGAGGATACAGTTGGTAAGAGAAGACCCTACAGCTCAAGAAGCTTTGCTCCCTGGAGAGCAGAGGACACAAAATGGGTATTTGGAAACCAGAAAACACACTGAACTGGTTCCTGAGAGCTACAAAATGAGCGTATTTCACTAAAAATGAAGCAGATCCTTCTTCAACCTATCTCTTAGAGGCAGGTTCCCCACGTGAGCAGGAGGGTTTCTCACGGGACTTGCTGTGATTTGGGTAAGCCACGGGTGCAGGACACAGTGTGTTGGGCACAGGTTGACTTCCAAGATAACCTTCAGGAAAACACGGAGGGAGAAACCGCTCTTCTTGCAGCGGGAGGCACGCGTTTGCTGAATTTTTGTAACATGTGCTGGCAGGAGATACTCTGGACTTTGCCCTCACTCTCTTTAGGGAAAACAAATCTTTCCAGGAGACTTCAAAACAGCTTTAGGAGAAGAAACGTCTTGGCAATCCATCAGAGAACAGAATGCAGCAAGAGGCACCTGAACACCTGATGGCAAGTCACTGAGAATTTCACAGCTACATTTCACTCCGTAAAGAAGGTCACTTTCATAAATTTATAAAGCCGAGCGGACTCCCACGGGGCTTGATGTCCAGAAAAGTTCACCCTTTGTCCAGCTGGGACAAGATTTGAACCTGCTTGCGTGAGAACAGAAAAGTTGGCAGGTTTGGGTTTTTTTTGTTTATGAAGTTCAAGTTCTACTTTCGTGGGACTTCCACAAAGGAGACTTTTTCTAAAAAAACTCCCGTCTGGAATTATAATGAGGATGAGTGAAAATACAGGGATGTTGACCTTGAGAAGAACACAATGTGAGGGAACTTGGCTGAGACATCTCTCCCTGCTTGGGCTTGATAACTTTGAGAGGGTCTCGGCTGCTGAAGTCTGGGATCATCTAAAGGAAGAATGACTGGCATCCTTAAAAATTTGGATATCGCAGCAGACAAACTGCTTAATCCTATTTGTTCCAGCAGATTTACTGTCCTTTGTTCAAGTTTAGAAAGTTGCTGTGAGAGGAGAGAGGAAGAACTCATCTAGTTTGATGAAGTAAGGGAGATAAGAGGAAGGGCCAAAGTACAGCTGCATCTCTAGAACTTAGAAAAGTGAACTCCAGGAGAAGTATGGCTGGTTTCCACGTGTTGTGGTGTCCTCACATCCATTCCTGGAAGTGCAGGGGTCGCAAAGCCTGTGTGATAGATCAGCAGTTATCTCTTTTTATGGAATCACAGGATGATACGGGGTTGGGAGGGACCTCTGGAGATCATCTAGCCAACCCCCACCCAGAGCAGGGCCACCCACAGCAGGTCCCGCAGGAATGTGTCCAGGTGGGGTTGGAATGTCTCCAGAGAAGGAGACTCCGCCACCTCTCTGGGCAGCCTCTGCCAGGGCTCTGCCACCCTCACAGGAAAGAAGTTCCTCCTCATGTTGAGATGGAACTTCTGATGTTCAAGTTTGTGCCCATTTCCTCCTGTCCCTGGGCACCAGTGAAAAAGTCCAAGGAAGCTGCTTTTTTTTTTTTAGGGAAAGGGTAGTTGTTAGAAGGACATAGGTTTTACTGGGATGGTGACCATGGTGTTTCAGAGCTGTATCGGGTACTGTAGCCACCAGTAGGCTCCACTCACTGTTTTCTCTCCATTCCCAAATTGATAAGGCTGAGTGGATAGGAAAAAAAAATTCCTACTTTTTTTTTTCCCCTTTACTGTACATACAACCTGTTATCTGCAGGCAGCACAAAACAGAAACTCTCTTAAATCTTGATTCAGACTTTCCATTAGGTGCTTCGCTATGAAGGTGCTCCAAAAGACAGGTTTGGGTTGACTGGGTGATGAATTAGAGAGCTAATGATCGTGGTCAGCCCTGTGTTCCCCTGCTGCTTCCGAAAATATTTTTGGAAGGAGATGAGAAAGGATCTACGGTAACAAAATGGAGCTTTATTGGTCAAACTAACCATAAACCAGCAAACTGGTGAGTGGAGCGGTGCCGTTTCTACCGTTGAAGGACAGCCCCAACTATCAGGACAGGCTTTTTAAGCTCTGAACTTGATTTTCCTTGATTTTCCTCCTCCCTCTTCACTCTGTTGGTAGCTGTTCATTGCTCATATCGATTCATGTAGGCAGGAAGAAGGGGTGGTGTTAAAAAAAAAAAAAAAAAGGAGTAGCTGGCAAACGTTCAGGTCTTTGAGATGTAATTTTCCAGTTTGGAGGCTTCATCAGCACATCAGGGTTCCTAAATTGAAATGGAGATCTGCAGCAAAAAAAAAATCCGGGTGTTAAGAGTCATATGTTGGGTGGCAAAGGCTGGGTTTTGTCGAAGGAGTTTCACAAAAGTTTTTCTGCTGCATTTTGGATTCAAAACATGAATCTGATAAGGTCGGGGAGGGCTGAAGCGCGGATACCGCTACCGTGCTTCTGCAGCTAAAAGGGAAGTCTAGCCCGCTTCTTGCCTTTCAGATAACTATATTAGCTCATCAATTTTCATAGAATTTATGTGGGTTTGGTGTTTTTTTTTTTCCCCTGACGTGCAGACAGCTAACTAACATAATGAATGGTGGCTTTCTCTTGCCTTCCAAAGAGCAGGAGAGTTTGAAGAGCAAGTCAGCAGGGAGCTACTCGGCGTCTCCCCTGGAACCTGCGGCGTGTTGGGTTGTGTCAGGGTGACAACTGACCCCGTGCTTGTGACAATTGTGACAACAGTCCCCATACCCCTTTCTCTGCCCTTTATCCGGGGGTACTTCCCTCTGCACGTCCTCCTTTTGGACTTCAAAGCGAGTTAACATGACTTATATATATTTAATGAGAGATTTTTTCTCAACGAGCCACCGAGACTTCCTCATGCTGGCTTTCTTCCTTCTTTAAATCCATTCCTGTAAATGTCATTAATTCCTGGGCTCGTTTTCCTTTTTGAAATGTGAATTAGAGGTTAGAGTATTTGCTGTCTTATTTTACGGCGGCAGAATCCTGCTGCCTTTTGCAAAATCCCTTTCCGGCGTGTGTATTTTGCAGGTATTTTGGAAATCATCATTATTTTGGAAATCATCATTATTTTCCGGTCAGTAGCGCAGTTATATTTGTGTAGTTAATCAAGTGTGATAGACTGGATTACGTGCTAAATACAGACAAACTGTGGCCTGGGCAACAGCTCCTGTACTTACCAAGCAGGTTTTTGAAATGGTGAAATAAATAGAGGATAATGTGTACAGCGAGTTATAACTCACCTGGTACTACATTTTTGGCCTGGAGGAAGAAAAACACCGGGGGAAATGTCGTGATAACAGCTTCTGGTAATGGTTGAGCACAGTCCTTATCTTTGCCTTTTTTATTTTTCATATTACATGGATTTTTCATATTGATTAGTACTGAAAATGACTGAATTAATCACTCCTCTCCCGTGCCCACGCGAATGTAAATATCTATTTGCTGTGCATCTGTGTAGTGAGAGAGTTTTTCAGGCAGCAACACCACGTCAGCTGGAAGGGAAGGGAATCAGCGCTGATTTTTAAGTACGACTCGGAGTAGCAGAGCACATCCTGGGAAAAAAAGCCCCTAAAAAGGGAATAGAAAACCTGGTGGGACATGGTGGGTTTATTCTGCTGCTTGGTTTATTCTGAATAATACCCATGGGACGTGCAGTGATAGCTTAGGAAATGTCTGGTATTTATCCAGCTATTTAGAAAGCAGTATTTGGAGATTTTACTGGATTTTTTGGCATGTGTGAATGCGCGCTGTGAGCTTCTCGTGAGTTAAAGGGGATTTTAAAATGGAAATCTTGATTTTTTTTTCAAGTGGAAACCTCGATGGAGTCTTTGCAGGGCACAGGTAGCAGTGAGGAACGTGAGAACGAACTCACCTTATTACCCGTGGAGTTATGTTCAACCTGCACTCAGATGTTGAAAGCTGAAAATCCATTTATTTAAAGACCTTCTAAAATGGAGTACATTCTGTATATATTTTTTTATTAAAAAGGGTATCCTGGCTTACTAAAAGACAGTAGCATGTGGCTGTGGCTTGCCAGGAGTCTTTTACATACCGAAGCCCGAAGCTGTCTGCTCTCAAATGCTGCGAGGCAGCCGTGCCAGAAAGCCTCCGTCTGGTCCGCCGGGGTTTTCCAGAAAATGAGGGAAGATCATTTTTTTTTTTTTTTTGCACTAACGCTGCCTTTGTTACGTATCGTTGCTCCCCAGCTCCTGTATGGAAATTCTTGTGGGCGCCTGATTTTGAGCAGAGAAGAAGGCAGCTTTTAATTTCATCTCAGCGTAGCTCCAGTGAGTTGTTTGATTTAATTTTTTATTTTTTTAAGGTGGGGGGGAAATGTTTGGCTCATTGTGGGCCATTTACTTGGCAGCTGTGAGGCTCTGCTTTTTTGGCAGATGATGGCAGCCAAATTATAGCGTGATGCTGGGATGACTGGACGGAGTTTTATCTTATCTTCCCTACATCCTGTCTTTTTCTCCCACTCAGGAAGGACTTGTGAGGCGACTTTCTGATCATACACTCTTCAATTTAATTCTCTTGTCTGTTCCAGTTTGCGTTGCAGACGTTCCTGTGTGTTCTCCCTGGTAGGGTTGAGGTGTCTAACGTGGCTGTGTTAATGAGTTTGATGTTAATGATCTGGTCGGTGTGGGGTTCTTGGATGCTCCATCGGTGAGAGATGTCCTAGAGCAGGAGAGTAACAGGTTGTGGGAGCTCGAGGGTGACAGGGGACTAGAATTTGGTACTTTGCTGTACTGGTTGTGGCTGGGATAGAGTTAACACCAGTCAGAATCTTGAGGATGAAAGAAAAGGAAGTTTTCTGGTGTTCCTGCAAGAGACCAGGGGAGGCTTTCTCTTCGCATTTGCAGAGCTTTGCAGTTCTGTTCAAAGAAGGTATCTAAAGAACTTCAAAGACAGGCCACATCCAGGTTGATTTTTGGGATGTCTTTCTGCTGCAGCCGGTGTGATTTCTTTAGGAGGATAGACAGAGCTAGAAATAACGCATTTCAAAACTCTCTTTACGTGGTGACTCCCATTTCCAACCTCATTTCAAGCGTTTTTCATCTCCTAGAAGTGACTCTAAGAGGAAACCTAGCAGGCAGCCTGTCCTCCCACAGCTCAGCGTTGTCTAGCTCTCTGCTCTTTTCTTCCTTGGAAGCCAACTCTTTATTTATCAGAAGGTTAGTGGTATGGCTGTGGAGTGCTTGGGGGTGAGAAGGGGTCTTCTTGGTGGTACCATGCTCAACTTGATCAGTGCCCACCTTCCTCTCGGGCCCTTTGCCAAGGTGTTGGGGTCATCTTCTCTCCATGCCACATGTTGGTCATGAGTTCCTTCGTCACCTCTATCTAATTGCTGACCCCGAAGAGGTCCAGGAGTGGGATCATTCTGGGGGATCCTGTAGGTCATCTTCATGGGTCTAGTACCTTTGCCTGCGCTCGTGCCACGTACCAGAGAAAGTTGATTGGGGTCATTTGGTAAGTTTTTTGGTGCTGTTGGGTCTACTAGGCTGTTTCTGGGCTCTTAGAACAACATTTCCATTTATTTATCAAATTTGTATCAGCCGATGACACTTCTAAGCACCAGAAGTTGTCAAAAAAAGGGGGAAGTGGTGAAGGTCTTCATGGTGCTGGAGAAGTTGGGCTCCAGTATCACCACAGCAGGTTTCCCAGTACCAACTGGGTGGGGAAGAGCTTGCCCGTGAAGCCTTCCCCTGGTCGGCTCGGGGTTTGTTGAGTTGAGTAAGCGACGGTTACAGCGTACGTGTGCTGTGCCTCTGCTACAGTCATCCCTGAGCTGGCTCTCAGGACGGCACTGATTTCTTTCTTTTCTTTTTAATTTTTTAAATGTATAAAAAACAATAACAAGCTGGGATGAATGGTAGCGGCGCTGATTTATTTCGCTGCGGAGGGAACAGATCTCTCGCCGACCAGCTGCCGGTACAATATGTGCGCTGTGAGTTTATATCCTGCACTTTTTAGAGCTAATGCTATTTATACAACATTTTTGTTTGTTCAACTCCTAACTAGTAGCGTGTCAAGGGAAATAAAATCTTACTTTCCAGAACTGAGTTTTCTCTCATTGCTCACATAACTTCGCCCTGTTGATATTCTCGTTAACTATGTACCTAATTGTTGAACTCCTTTCAACAACTCTCTTCCTTAATGAGCAGTAGTCTGTTTGATTAGGAAAGTCTTTTAAAATTTAAACATCTGCAAAGTTTGAAATGTAGGAGCTTTAAAATTTTTCAATCTTTTCCAATTGTGAGAGGCTGAAAGTGTGACTGACAGGCTTTAGGTTCATCAGAATTTTAGCCTGCTTCATTTGTTTTTTTGAGATGAAAAAGAGTTTCTGAGTTGAAACCATCTTTCTGCCAAGTTTGCTCCCAGCCAAAATTAATGTTTTTACCAGTTTAGATTTCAATGAATTGCCTTTCTCCCAGTTTTTATGGAAGATGCTACTGATGGAAGGAGAAAACCCGACTTAGGAACTTTTCTCCTCCGCATCCCTTTCCGTGCACTGGAGGAAAGTTGAGTTTTACTTCAGGGAGAGCCTCAGAGC
Source organism: Gallinago stenura (assembly GCA_027564225.1). Classification (NCBI taxonomy): domain Eukaryota; kingdom Metazoa; phylum Chordata; class Aves; order Charadriiformes; family Scolopacidae; genus Gallinago; species Gallinago stenura. Next base: position 1,112,712 of record JAOQGM010000019.1, on the reverse strand, counting down.
AAAAGCACGATGCCTGAGGAGTTGATTTTCCTCTCCCCGTAGGCTAGAACTGAATTTTTTTTAAGTTTTGATTGGTTTCTTTGAAACCATATCTCTCTATCGAGAAGATCTTCTCTGGAGCCTCTGCTGACAAGTGCCAGATTTGAAACCATCTCTCACGCTGTCGTTAGAGAACATTAAATAGTGGTGGAACAAAATAATCAATCAAGAAACAAGATGCCGCTTTTTTTGGTCTCGATGGGAATCTTGTCTGCCAAGAAAGCAGAAAAGTGTGGGTTTTTTTTTTTAAAATCAGACTCTGTCTGGATGCACAGCCTGGAAGAACAGCATCAAAACGTCACATGGATCATCCTCTGGCTCTTGGCCACGTTGGCGGAGAGGGTTGGGAGAGACGGTCAGGAGGCCTGCTTGGGTTTTTCTAAAGCTTAATTGGTAACGTGGCGTTAGAGAGAGCTGCAGAAAAAAGGGGGGGTGAGATTGTGTTCTTTTGGGGGGGAAAAGTTGGGTTTTTGGTCTGTGTGGGTGCTCACGGGTTGAGTGAGCCCCTCACCGGGGCTGCTTGCAGGTGGTCTGTGGTGGGGACACCATGATGGCAAAGTGAGTCACCTTCCCTGGTATGACAACTTCATGGCCATTTAGGTGCTCTCAGGACGGTGAGAAAATTAAAGAGGGGGTTTTTTGAAGGTCGTCATGGAAAACCATGAGCTGAGCTGCTTTGTTCCTACAATATTAAGATTTTCACGTTACAGCCCAGGGGTGTTTCTTTTCAGTAACTCAATATATCGAGCCATTTAAAATTAAGAGTTGAATGAACTATATTGCACTTTTTTATTAAAATGCCTTGTTAATAATCTCCTAATAGAAATGTATGAAGTGTTTTTCAGATTTTTTTGCTAGGGGAAGCTATCTTGAAATGAAATCTTTATTTTCGTTAAGAACCTCAAAGCTCCTTCACCGAAGAACCTTGTTTTGTTTCAGAGGCCACGGAGTATGATTTTTTTTATTCCAGTTGTACTATTCAGTTAACATTTGTCATGAAACAGTCTGAAACAGTCAGGATTTTCAAACCCAGTTAATTACAGACACGTTTAAAAGCATGCTTAGATGGTTATCTGGTAGTAATTATCAGTAATTTTAACTGTTTCATTCTAAATGAAATTAAAATCTTAACGTGAGTACTTCCTGGGGAACAAGACCTTCGTTTCCTGCACTGTGGCATTTTGGAAGTGGTAAAAGAGCGACGGCAGGGGATGGGTCTGGACTGGGAAATTCCCCACACCCAGATTTTTATGAAGCCTGGTCCTCCCACCTCCATCACGTAGCAAACCCATTTGGTGGCTTCAGGTTAAAATTGGAAGGAATAAAACCCCTTTTGTCCAGAAATTGGTATTTTATTTTCCCACGTGGTGCAGTGGAAGAGGAGGAGGAGGAGGAGAGCAAAGTCACCTTGCCAAAAGCCACCAGTTCCCAGGCTGTCTCCGTGCCAGAGTGGCCACCTTGGCTAGCGCCGGGCTGGGAGAGGCTGCAATGCCTGGGCAGCCCCTGCTGCAAACGGGCAGGAATTTCTGGAAAAGCAGCCAGGGACTAGGAGTGCCAGCTGCCTGCTCGTGACACGCTTATAAAAATAGGATTTTTAATCATCCTTGTCTGATGTATGTTTTGCTCAACCTTTAAAGGACTGGTAAATTCTGAATATTCTGCTTTGCATATTTGCAAAGCAAGGAGATGCTGAACTTCAGCTCCTGGAGAACATGGATATTTGGGGATAGTGTCTAATCCTAAATTAATACTTTATATTACCAGGTATCACCTCCCAAGATGCCTTTCTTTTTCTGATTTGTTGACTGAAATACCCAAAGAACAGGTATCGCGGTGATCAGAAATACTTTGATTTTGATAATCCTCCAACTTCTGGGGAGAAATTACTCTTGCTCAAAGTAAAATTGGGATATTCTGGAAAGGATTAAAAGCGTTGAATTAATTTCTGTGTTGATGCTCTGGCCTTTCCCTGCCCGGCACTGTGGGATCAGGGGCTTTTTTTTTTCCCCTCTAGATTCGTTAAACCTTTATCATCAGAAGATTAATTTCTCAAAAAGCTTGTCCCACCTCTCTGGGTGGCTCTACGTCTGTCAAAGGTATAAATCTCCTACAATGAAACTGCTCAGTACGCTGCCAGCTTTTTTTATCCTTAAAGCTGGATAATCAAAACGGCCTTAGTTCGCTCTTTTTAGTCAAAGCAGGTCAGTACTTGCTAATTTGAATGCTCAGAAAGGTAGATTTCATTCTGATGGAAATGAAGGTCTTGTACTGAAACCAGCAGTAGGTTTTTTTTTTATGAATGAGATACGGCCCAGGGTCTCCTTCTCTGATACCACAGTAATTAGAAATCCGAATGGAACGGATGTTCGTCCTTGCTCAGGATTAACGAGATGTTGGAAAAAAAGAGAAGGCTTAAATGATGTTGAGAACAAGGTAGGAGAGGATGTTGAGTAGGTGGTGTTGCATATTATTCCAGTTTTCTTATCATCAGGGTATTTCATACACGTTAATAACTACATTATAGACCTATTTCTTACGTAGGTCCCCTTTCCTTCCCCTGTAGAGCTTCACAGCAGACACTGGTAGGAATATTTACCAGTAGATTAACAAGATTTTATTCTTTCTGACACAAGAGCCTTGAGAATGGTCCTTATCGTGTCCGAGGTTCCTTTTGACCCCTGTTTCTGCACTGGCCTTTTCCTTCAAGATCGTCATAAAATCCTCTGAGCAGAAGGATTTACCCCCGGGTTTCGTAAATATTTTCATTACAGGCCTTAACTGTTATCTTCAGAACAAAACTAATCGCTTTGCCCCAAATTCTTAGCATTCTGAGCTTCAGTTGTATTTATTTAGAAAATTGAAAGTGTAAGTTGTATTCTCTCCCGGCGCCTGAACCAAAATTGTGAGTTTTGCTGTTGCTTTGCGTTAAAAGACAAAAACGGAACTTTCAGCTCTGAGGACAGGCAGCGGCGTTTCGATGAACAAAACTAGAAATGAGGTAAAAACAAACAGAAAAGGGGGGTTTGTTATCATTAAATCATATTTTTTTTTTCCTCTTTACGTAGGTTCCTCAAAATTAGCACTATGACTGATGGAGACTATGATTATCTGATCAAACTCCTGGCCCTTGGAGACTCTGGGGTTGGAAAAACAACGTTCCTGTACAGATACACCGATAACAAATTCAACCCCAAATTCATCACGACAGTAGGGATAGATTTTCGGGAAAAACGAGTGGTAAGTTGTCTCATATGAATGAGACATTTTTTTTTTTATTATTTTATTATTCATTTCTGCTGAGAACAAATTCTCTGTAAATGTGTCTTAACTGCATGGGTTGATAATGCTTTTCCTGGTCTCGTTTTGGCTGAAAGAAATCATAACTAGAAACTGGATAAAAGGGAAAAATTCCATTATCCTTATCCCGATGTTGGATCGTCAAGAGGTTTGTTGCACGTTGGTATGAAAGGATGTTTCCAAGAGGAGGTTTCCATAGTGCTAGTGAATGAGGTGTGTTTCTGACTAGGAATATCTCTGCTCCCCAAACTTCGAGTTTAAATAGAATTATGGAAATTTAGAGAAGCACAGAAGTTTCAGCTCATTCCTCCTTGCCCAGGAAAACCAGCCAAGCCCCAAGAAGTGGTTCCACCAACAGGACCATGCTGCTCCTCGGAATCGTGGCCAGGCTGGAGGCTGAGCATAAGGTTCAGTCATCAGGAGACCTCCTTGTAGCTTAGGATCGATGTTCCACTTAACGCACGGTGCCTGAGCCTCCCCTTCCATGCTTTTGGTTCTTTGGTGTTAAATATAAAGATGTGAGTCTTCTGTAGTGTCAGTCAGATGCTTTTTTGCAGCTACAAGAGCACAGTCATTTTATTTTAATTTAATATGACTAATGTATCCGTTCATAGATCCCGACAACTGATACGGGCTTGAATACAGGGGACAAATTCAGCTTTTAAGGAATCCTTCTAGCTAAAATCGTGATAAATACAAGATATTAGACTCTGGGTAATTACTTTAGTCATTTCCTTAATAAAAAGAAATGTAAGTACTCGCCCAGTTGAAAGATGGAGACCTCTTTAAATTTGCTTCTTTTTAACTTAATATTTAAAGCTCCTATTATTTCACTAGAACTCCATAAAATGATGGGCATCGCTCCCTTATTCACCTTCATCTTCCCTGGTGACTTTTTGATGACCACCAGTACAGTTTTGCCCTGGTGACAGGGGTTCAGGGGTCCCCCCCTCCCCCAAATAAAAGAACCGTGGATTTGGATCATATCTTCAATTTTTCATAAGCCACGCTACGCAAATTCAGTTAAACACCATGCTCAGGTCAGAGCAGAACCGGGCTCTTTCTCTGCGCCGTGGAATCGCACTGATATAACAAGAGTAAAATATTTAAAAAAACCCCAAATTTTATTGCAAGGAAATGTCTGAACATGCAAATTGCCAGGATATTCTTCTCCTGGCTGGTCAGACGCTCATTACCGGGTTTTGAACACGGGTTGCTGGATTCTTTCCAGAAGGTTGAACTTTGCTGCTAAAGGTTGCAGACAGATTTCTTCCCTGATTTTCCATTTTTGGGGTAAGATAGTTTATAAGTGTGGGGGGAAAAAAAACCTACACCTTACATGAAATTACCAGCTTCGAAATGTCTTGAAGGTTCCATCTAATAAATTGTCTTCTAAGAAAAGAAGTCCAAAAGGTTAAATAGGTGGTTTTGTGTAAAAGCCATATTAAAATTGCTGAGAGCCTGCTAAAATACCTCAGATAACAAAAAAAACTCATTTTCCCCTTCTGCCTTTTCCTGCAACACCAAATTTACACCCTTTTTCTGCTTAAGAAAGGATCGAGCCCCGACAAAAGGTCACAGTGGTTTTTATTTTTTATTTTTTTCAAGTGCTGGGAGTTTGCAGTAAGGAAGTCATTAATGTCCGAGAGAAGTTAATGAAGAAAAAAAAAAAAAAAAAAGAAAGCTTTTTATAATAGTGGTTAATTTTGTCAGCCAGCTGTAAAATTTGTAAGAACGGCAACGAAACGGAACGCAGACGAAGCTGGCTCAGCACAGTGCTATGCCAAGCTGTAAAGAATTGGTATCTAATTTGAAATATTACTAAATACGACCAAATTATCTTTAAAGTGCAGCTTTTAGAGGCATTTCATGTGCCTCCTGGGTTTTTAAATATTATTATAAGTAGCCTCTGAAGTGGCTTTTAGAGGTAAGAGTCGGCTTTTACTGAAGGATTTTACTCCTTGCACAAAATATAACGGTCTGTGACCCGGGGGATGGATTTTGGTGTGGGCTGCAATGATTTGACTCTTTGGGGTTTTTTTTTAGGTCTACAACAGCAGAGGAGCAAATGGATCTCCAGGAAAAGCCTTCAAAGTCCATCTCCAGCTTTGGGACACGGCCGGCCAGGAAAGGTAACGGAGTTTGGCTCATCGCAAAGCTCTTCTCAGTTTTTACACGTTTTTGGGTAAACCATCAGTCCATGCAGCTGAAAAATAACAAAAAGCCTCGTGCTTTAGGCCAAGAAAATAGATCTTCCAGAAGTAAAGCTTTTTCTGACTCTGCTTTGACGCAGTGATTGGAGGATCTCAGAAGACAGGCCTGGAGGAACTGAAGGTGGACATGACGTGGCCTCGTTTTTGCCACACGTGGTGGGTTATTGGTTCATAGGTTAGCTTTTTTTGCTTTGTGTTGTTATTTTGGTTTCATAACACATTCCAGATCTCCTCTGGAAGATGTCCTATAAGCTACCTAAGTGTCTCCTGCTTGTATTTCACATATTTTCTGCTAGATTTGATGGTGAGGCCTGTTCTGTTGGCACGCGTGTAGCCATCGGGCTGAGGGAAGTGGTTCTTCCCCTTCACGCAGCACTTCTGGGGCCACATCTGGAATTCTCTTTCCATTCTTGGGAACCCTGGTGCCAAATACTTTTTACTGATAAACCGAATTCCCGTTGGGTGTCGTTAGAACAGGTCAGGAGGCAGAGATGGACCCTTAAGTCCTCTCCAGTTGACGTGTCCTGGGCTTGCTCGGACTTTTCTGCGATGAGCAAGCTTTCTCTTCCATCCTGCCCCAGGCTTTTTCCAGCCTCTCTCATGCAAACAGGATGGAGAATTCTAGTTTAAATCTTAGTGCTGAGTAGCATGGAAGAATTGCTTCTAACCTTACCTTTATGGTTTGGGTTGGTTGCTTTCTTTGCAGCAAGATACCATGGTTGGTGTTTTAATTTCCAAGGAGGAGCAGAATCCTCCTTGGAGAAGGATTCTTTTACCCAACCAGCTGTTCCCCACCTTTGCATGCGTGGTTGTTTGTTCTTCCCAAAGACTTGGCACTATTAAATTTCATCCTTTTTTTGATTTTTAAAGGGAGAGGTGTGCATACTGCTTTCTTAAGCTTCCCCTGACTAGTTACGTGCTCTGGTTTTCACTCTCATAAAGTGTGTGAGGTTGCCCTCGGTGTGACTAGTGCTGTCATCTGTCACCAAGGGATGAAAATGTGACTCACCCCTATTTGCTGTGTCATAGTGACTGAAGCACAACTTGAAAAAGTGGACTTTTTTTCCTTCACCACTGGGCAAAGAAGAAAAAAGTCGTGATGAGGCACGTTTCAGGTTTTCGGAGTGAGCGGTGCAGATCCCATAGGCTTTCTGCCATGGGAAAAGCAGAAGAAAGCTGGAATTTTGTGTCTGCATCTCTCTCCCTTACTCTCAAACCCTTTCTCTCCAACACTCTGAACATTTTGAGGCTACATTTTTTTTTTTTTTTCTTCCTGAAAAGAAACCCTAAAAGTAGCGTCTGACAAGATTCTGTGGGAGCTTTTTTTAAATTGTCATGGGTGTGTGGGATGAAATACCAGTTACCATTTCTGGTACTGCTGGTTTGTGCTGAATACAGAACACCTGAGTGGCACTGCACAGTTTCCCAGCAGGCTCTGAAAGTATTGATATTATTTGGGCTTTCTTTATGTGTGTGATTTGACCAGGCTTGTGACATTTTGGTGACAAACAGGGGGGAACATTTCCCAATTTGTAGCTTCATCCAGCTCCGTGCAGGAAACTTGTGACCAAGGAGAGGTTCCCTCTTCCTTTTAGCTGAGCTTCCCAGCAGACAGTCACATCCAACAGCCAAAAGCACGTAAACAAACGCCTAATTTCTTTTATTTTCTTTAATATTGGCTTTATCAAGCAGTGCACATTCATGGATTTAAGTGTGTGTCATCTCAGCGGGTGAATTTTTATCACTGTGAGCTGTGAAACACTAAATGCTTCAGTATCTTGTTTATTTTTTTAACCAGCCTTCCTCTCTCCGTCTCGCTCTGGCTTAAATCAGGCAGAATTTGGACTAATAGATTAGTCACTGACAATGTTTATATTCTCACATATAAGCTTCCTCTGGTAAATTACTACCACACTGATTAATAAATGTTGACTGGCGTGATGCATCGTGGCTAAAACGAAAGGCAAAGATTACTTTATTTAGTTTTTACTTCCAAGGGAACGTACGTTCACTAAATCTTGCAGCCTCTTCAGATTTCGAGGTGTCTTTTAAATAGAATTTTTCCACAAGCAATTCATAAAAGGTTTACTTTATGGCTTTTTCCTTTACTCAGTTCAGGTTTGCCAGAAAAGTGCTTACCTTCGAGATCGCTTTGTATTAATAGAACCACATCTTTTTTTTCTTTTTTTTTTTCACATCTTTTTTTTTTTTTTTTTTCCTTCCCCCATCAGGTTTCGAAGTCTCACCACAGCTTTTTTCAGAGATGCCATGGGCTTTTTGCTAATGTTTGATCTCACCAGCCAACAGAGCTTCTTAAATGTCAGAAATTGGATGAGTAAGTAGAAGCGTGGAGCTCGCGTTTATCGGTTGACTTGAAGCTTTCTTGGGTATTTTGACTTTTGAGACTTCATGGGCATCATTGTTTGTGAGCTGGAAAGTGCTTAAAGAAAGTAGTTATGTCTAATGCTGCCATAAGTCCTTGCAGCCTGTAATTTGGGGTGAAACTTTAGCAAATTGGAAAGATACATGCTCTTTTTTTGCACAGTAGACTGGTTTGGGGCATATTCTTGATAATCTTTTCAGATTTGGTACGATTTGATTTTGTTGCCTTTTGAAAACCTGTGGCATTTTGAACTTCCTTGGCCATACCCCATGTTTTAGGTGATACACAGGAGTTTGTAGAGTGTATTTTGCATATCGCTGTTATCTTTATGGTGTGGTTTCTATTTGTAAAGCAGCACGTGATTCCTTCCTGTCTCCTTTGAGGTTTAAATTAAAATTCAGATTGGGCTTCGAGGGTTTGGTTTGAAAATGCCATAGTGTTTGCTGTTGTTGGTTTTCCTTCAAGTAGACTGAAAGTGAAACAGAAGTTAAGTTCTTAAAATTTGTTTTTAACTGAGGGTATTTAGAGTCCTGCAGGGACAAAGGCCAGGACATTTCCAGCTATTTTTCCAGCAAACAAGCTGAAGTGGGAATAATGTGAGAATCCAGATAGTTTTTTGAAAACAGCTCCATCAGGTTGTGTCTAGCAGCGATGTTTCTTCATCTAAGAACTAAATCCTTTAACATCTTCCCACTAAACAATCCCCATCTTCACAATCTTCCACTGCTTTCCAAAGCATTGTGTTAATTCTTGTTGTATGTTGGTAAAATAAATACTGCAAATAATTTTCAGGTGCCATTTCTCCTTTCTATTTTGAAAAATTCCCCTTAGCCAAGTAAATGTACGGCAAGGAAGTGTGTTTGGCACAAAATGGTTGGCTGGTTAGTCCAGGATATTTTGAGGTGGGGATCAAGAAAGGTGTTTTAAATTATTTTGTCAACAATCTTGGTCTCTAAGGTGCTTCCAACCTTCTCTTAACTCCTGTTTGTTTTTGTTTCTAGGTCAGCTACAAGCCAACGCGTATTGTGAGAATCCAGATATAGTCTTAATTGGTAATAAAGCTGATTTATCAGACCAAAGGGAGGTAAATGAAAGGCAAGCAAAAGATCTGGCAGACAAATACGGGTAAGCAAATGATGAGGAAAAGCTAAATTTAGTCTGGAACTGTGTGGTGTGTGTAACTGAGACATCTAGAGTGATACCCAAATTGTCACGCTTTCAGACCGACCGGTTTGAATAGGAAGTAGATAGAACAAATTGTTGTAGTTTGGCTGAGAGACTGTAAGGAGTGATAAGCAAATCAGACTTAAAAATATTAAAAATATACATAAAAGTTGTGTGCAGGAAGGTAAGGAGAACGGTGATACTGAGGAGAAGGTAGCTCATGCCAGATTCCATAAGATGGAAGTGCTGGAAGCAATCGATAATCCTCTCTTCTGAAAAAAAGAGAATTTGGAGGATTTGGAAAGCAATATTCTGGACTCTAAGGGGATTTCAGAATGGAAGGGAGAGAGATAAATAAATAGCAATAGTTTAACTGTCTGCCCCCCAAAAATAAGTTTTGTGTTCTGTTGTGTAATTTTCTATAACCCAGAGCAAGGTTTCTCTTTAAAATAGCCTTTCCGAAGGACTTTTTCAGCCAAAGTTTGTTCTAATGTTACCTCAATTTGAGGTGAAAATGCCAGGACACGCTTTGTAAGTTAACGGGGCATTTTTATGCTGGTGTCACCCCAGTTTGTGCTTGGAACTGGTGTTTGGGTTCTGCCCAGCAGGGAAATAAGAGTCCTAAAAAAAGCGGAATTCTCTCTCCCATTCGTTGCACTGAGAGCGTTGGAAAGAATTGAGTCTCGGTTGTCTTTAAAAACCTCTCCAGCCAAATTTTTCCTTTTCTCCTTAGCATTCCCTACTTCGAAACGAGCGCTGCTACTGGCCAGAACGTGGAGAAAGCCGTGGACACTCTTCTGGACTTGATAATGAAGCGGATGGAGCAGTGCGTGGACAAGACACAAGGCTCCGACGCGGCCAACGGAAGCAGCTCGGGAAAACTAGATTCGGCAAAACCCGAGGAGAAAAAGTGTGCCTGCTAAACGTCACCCCCCCTTAAACTGTGAGAACCAAGGGAAAAAAGAATTCATCAGAATACGGCTGACCTACCACCAAAATTCCAACCGGCTCGCTCGAGCCCTGCACGGAAGCGAAGTTAACGTTGTTTTATTGGGATTTGGGTGGGTTTTTGTCTCCAAAGAACTGGTTTAAAACTGAAAGCTGCGTTTTCGGTGAGGCTCTCGTGCTGAAATCTTCCTGATAACGGTGCCATCATCATGGAAAACTCTCCCATCTCTTCTTCCCCCTTCCTTTTTTCCCCCCCTTTATTTTTCCTGGGTTCAGGATACTGAATAGAGGAAAGTAGCTTTATTTTTGTAAACGAGGAGGGTGAGACCCTATTGTCTTCATACACTGGATACTGAAATGAAAATGGAGGTGGGTGGTTTTCTAGGCCATTTTTCCACAGAATCCTGTTTCTTTATAATATTTAATCTGCATCAGGGACCGTGTGTTTTCCAAGGCAGAGATATAGAAAAGATTTTATATGGTTTATTAAGAAAAACCTTTATCACTTGCACAGATGAAGTGATGCTGTGAATCCGTCCTGACTGAATCACTGGTGGCTGAAAGGGGGGGTGGGATGTGTGTGTGTGGTTTGGGTTAGGGGGCAGGAAGTAGGGCATTTAATTAAAGAAAAAAAAAAAAGAAAAAAGAAATATATAAAAAATTATCAGGGAATTGCACAGCATTGCTTGTGTTGCGAATAATCCAAGCGGGAATTGGAGCGTTAGGGGGAAAAAGTACGGAGAGGGATATTGTCATGCTGCAGGGACAGTTTATAAAGAAGAGAGTATAATGTATGGGAACAGAGATAAACTATATTTTATGAAATAACTTCTTACCCCTCCTTACCTTACCTTTTTTTTTTCTTCTTTTTCTCTGGGTAACTGCATACAGCAGGTAGGACATAGGGAAGAACCTCCGGCTGTTGGCGATGCCTGGAAGGGAACAGTAAAGTCCCCCCATGCTGTGTCTTTGTGGGGTCTTCTGGACGCTTAGGTTTTCACCAGAGGAGAGCTTTCTCAGGCTCAACGTGGAAAAAAAAATGTGAGGTGGGGACTTGGAATGACTTTGCAGAAATTTGTAGGTGTCTTGGATCCGAGGGGGGTGCGACGCACCTTCTTCTAGTGAAATAACAAGTTGCTTATCACAGACAAAGACCAATACAGGAAAAAAAAAACAACTCTATTTATAAGCATAGCTCATTTTCTAAAATTACAGCATATTTATTAGTTTTCCCTGTCCTTTCTTTTTTTGTTAAATAACCGTTTTGTTTTGATACAGGTGATAGTTAAAGGTCTAGTTGTGTTTATTGCGCTTTAAGCTACTTTAAAGTGACCAAATGCCAGAGATCTAACTTGTAAAGTCTGTCTAAGTGATGGACTGTGCCTAAAGGTGATACGTGGTGTGTACTCTACAACCAGGTATAATACAGGTCCTTTTAGAGGCTGTAAACAGTCTGAAGGGGTGGAAGAGCTGTTGTGGTGGCCAACAGGCGATATTCCAGGTAGACGGTGTAATTAGGGCTGATATTGAGATAGATCCTGAGATAGGGAGACTGGAAATTTCAGGGAGTTTCTTTGAAGTTGTATTGCTTTTTAATATGTAGCACGAAATGTAGAGGTAGTTTAAAAGAAAAAAAAAAAAAAAAAAAGATTGTGATGTGTCTCAAATTCCTGAAAATGATGACCTGTGTCGCTTGCAAAGAAATCCCTGGTTTTGTGGCCTCGGATTTTCTCTGTTGAATCCGGATCCTCTGTTGAGCAGGGGGTGAAAGGGGGATGCTGTTTTCAAAGCACCTCGATGAAGCCCAGTTGCCTCGATGGATCCGTGATCCATAAGGATAGTCTTGGACATTCCCCAGTGCTGATGGAGCAAGGGCACAGCCCAGTGTGACTCGAGAGACTTCTTAGGAATGAAAGGGAAGTGACTGTAGTACTGCTTGGTTTGGATTTATATACTTGCAGTGAAAGGAACTGATTATTATTATGTAGTTTTTTATTATTTTTTTTTTAAATAGAATTATAGAATGGTTAGAGTTGGAAGAGACCTTAAAGATCATCAAGTTCCAACCCCCACCAGACCAGGTTGCTCCAAACCCCAGCCTGTTAATGCCCGTGAAATTATTATCCCCAAAGGATTTTTGCCATCAGAACTTTGGAGGAAAGGCAGAGAAGTTCAAACATCCTTTCCTGGTGTGTGGTTTAGTAGCTCTTGATTATTAAATTCGGAAAAGAGGAATGTGATAAGTAATTCTGAATGGTTACTGACAACTTGGTGGTTTATCGGGGTAACTCTCTGCAAATAGATAAAGAACTCTTAGTAAGAATTGCCTTCTGTCCACTCTCCATCACAGTTTGACTCTTATTCCTTTTTTTTTTCCTTAGAACTCTTCTTCTTGGGTTTACCCACGTCCACCAGCAGGTTCTCATTCTTCTACATCCGCTTGACCACGTCCCGTGAACGTGTCCCCCCCCCAGCCCTGCAGGGGTGACTCAGGGCCACTCCTTGCTGCCCTGGGAGGAACTGAAAGTGATAGTAACGCTCAAGTTCACAAATTCTGTGTCATTTTTAGGAAATAATGATCACTCCAGCAAAGAACAAACCCTACAGGGGGCTATTCCGAGTCTTACAGAGCCGTGCCTGTCTGGGAATGAATTTTTCTATCCCATGAGCTGAAAGACCCTCTCTCTGGTTTGAAGGGCTTCCCTCCACTTCTTCTGGAACTCTGGAATGGATTTTTTTTTGGTGCTAAGTCACCAAAAAATCCATCCCATACAGGCTGCTGTGACACCAGTGAGCTGCACCCTGCGAGTTCCAGCAGGATGGATCTCCACCTCCTGGATCTATCCTTTGCCGGAGCCACGTATCCTCCAGTTCCCATCCTTCGCACTCCTCTCGCTCCAAACGTTTCGCTTTGATGTGATTCTTCCAGGTCACAACCCTGAGAAATCAATTTGCTTTTCCTCAAAAGTCTCTGGGAGGATATAGCCTCATCCTATCCATCCCGTTAGGACTTGAAGCCGGATTTTGCTGTTGGAAAATGGGGTTTATACATATTTGAATGGGAAGTTAAGCTTTTTGAGCACAGATACAGCTTGTTTGCAAGCCTGCTCCATATCCTGCATCGGAGCTGGAGAGGGAGAGAAGGTACTGGGATGCTTTATCCATACTGAAAATTAAATGTCAGTGCAGTTATTCTAACCCTGGGGGCTTTTTGTCTTGAATTTTGGTCAACACACTGGTTTCTCTTTTTGTGTCTTTTTAGAAATCCTTTATTTCAGTTTTCTGGTGTCCTTCCAGCACAGTGCTCTCTCTGCAGCCTTTATCTTAACGCTGAGAAGAATGAATTTTGGTTTCATTTTCTCTCTCCTTGCCTTCCTTGTCACCAGCAGCCATTCAAGCTACCCAACTTCTTCTTGAATCCCTTCATCCTCTCGGTGTGTCCCGGTTACCTCCTGTACGCAGCGTAGAGCTCATCCTCCTGATCCACAGGTATTTTTCCTCTCCCAGTTTTAAGCAGGAATGTAGAAAAGTGGCATCAAAAGGCGTTAAGAGTGGTGCTGGCTGGAGGGACTGGTGGCCCTCTGGTCACCTTCCCTTCTGTCTCGGTGGAGGAAATGGTGTCCTTTACCCGTCGCTAAATATTTGGGCGGCCGAAAACCCGGTGCCAAAGTCTGGGGTTGCTGCTTTGGTTCTGAAATGCCAAATTTAGTGACTTTTTAGAGCCTGGGGGTCATCCTCGGAGGAGGGAGGAAGCTCAGGGTCAGCAGGGAATGGCCTTAAACTGATGCTGCTGTTCTTCTTTTGCCATTTGAGCATCCTCTGCTGACCCTGCCCTCAGTTTTCCCAGTTGGAGTAGTAGCGCCAAGATCTTTTTGAGGAGGGCAAATGTGCTGTTGTCAAATGGAATTATTATTATTATTTTTATTATTTTGATGCATGCATTTGAATTGAATTTATGCCCACCTGCCTTTACGTTACGCCACTGTGGTGCCTCGGCCAGCCCTGCCACCAGTTGGGCAATGGGAGATGCTGGGAAGTGCCAGGGTAGGGTCCTGCGCTGCTTTCCATCCTCGGGAATAAAACAGGAGGGGTGGGAATACCTAGGGCTGGCTGGAAATTGCAGGATAGAAGCGGTGCTAAAGGGTTAGATAAGAGAAATGGCCTTAAACGTAGTGTTTACCAGAGAGCCCAGTTTGGAAAGTTACTTCAGCTTGTGTGTAATGGTTGAACTGGATCTCTTCAAAGTCAGGAGCTATTGCCAGAGCAAAACAACTACAGCTAAAATGGTGTAAAATGAGGAAAAAAAACCCCACCTGCACGGAAGTACCAACTCCACGACCATACAGACGTGAGTGAACTCGGTTTTATTATTTTATATTTTAAATCTTGACCAGCCATGAACTGAAAAAAGCCAGGAGAATATTAATGACTTTTAATAATGACATTTTTTAGATGCTTAAGCAGATGTTCTCCTTAGAAGTCCTGGAGGTGACACGTAGCAATAGCCATCCAGAGCCACCAGAGCATTTGAAACAGCATGGGGCACATCCATCTATTTTAGGCTTCACCATCATTTAAGCTGCTTTCGTTCTAATGAAGTATTTTTATCTGTGATCAATTATTACCTTGTGGTTTTTGGGTTTTTTTTTTTTTTTTCCCCTTGTTCTAGTGACTCACTTCCAACTGGAACTCGTGGTTTTTTTCTATAGCCTTTGCCTTCTGTGGCTTTTTACAGGTGATTGCAAGAGGGAAGGTATTTGCTTCTCTAAAAAAAAAGAGGGGTTTAGGTGCCTGAAATGTGGTTTTTGGTGTTTTTCTTTTTAAAAGGATGAAACATAAGGCAAGAACAGGCGATTTCCCGACTGTGGGTATGATGTAGCAAAAGATAATTTGAACTATTTCCTCGTAGTCTTGGTAATTTTCTAAAACCTGATTGCCTTAACTGTTTTCTGAAGGCTACATCTTCTTTAACATGCTGGATGCGAAGGGTTCTCATATATAAGTTTACATTTTCGAGGCCTGGGTGATGTAAGAATGTTTATTAAAAAGCTGTATAAGATGTGACTTTAATACCTGCTCTTTCAAGGTAAGAAGTTTTATCTCCTAGATCTATTTCAATCCCACGGATCTAATTAAAGTTTTCAGTCTAAGGTTTAAAAAAAATAATGTATATATATAACAATCTGGAACTGTTATTTTAAAATTTGTATTCTTGGCACTATAATTGAAGAAAAAAGTAGCAAAAAGTGTAAAAATAACCTCAAGTGACTGCTATTTTTATACGGGTGTGAACGCTGTAGGAGTTTCAGACCGTGCTCTGATCTTTCTTACAAAGAAAAAAAAAAAAAAGTGTTGGAACTGATGTCAAGCTGTTAAAATGAATAATTTTTTTTTACCTGACTGCTAGGAGACCTGGCTTGAGGTATTTTTAAAGAGAAAGCTAAATTTTCCCATCTTAGTTCTTTTACTTTAAACATAAATTTCCCCTACACCTCCTTATAGCATAAGTTTTGTGGGTTTTTGGGTTTTTTTTCGTCCCTGAGGATGCTGTTGACTTGGGCCTATTTGATGGTGGGCAGATCTGTTTCTCATTTATTATTAATTATTATTTCTATATCTGAACTAGTTAAAGGCAACAGAGGAAATGATTCTTTGCTACGTGCTTTTGTTCTCTATGGTTACCTGGTTAAAATAGAACTTTAGAAAAATAGACCCTGAAATTGTCCATCCTCATCGTGCAAATAGGGCTTTAATGGACAAAACTGTATATTAAAAGAAACCTGTTGTATTTGACTCGATTTAACTTATGGAAGTTAAATGGTTCTTTTTTTTTTTGGTTTTTTCTTAAGGTGATAAACACTAAGCATCCTGTATCAATGACCTTTTTAAGTGTTTTCCTTCTGTTCCGCTCCTGTAAAGCATGGTTTTTCCGTTTGTCTTCAACAGATCTGTGCTATGCCTAGTGCTCTGAGTGTGATTTGAGACTATATCTTGAACACAAATAAGCCTTTTTTTTAATAATAATTATTATTAATTATTATAGATGCCCCTCGATGGGAGCGTGGCGCTTGCTTCCCCGGTGTTACCGTCGCTCTGTTGTACTTTCCAACGTACCCTCACCCGACGTCACTGGTGTCTGGGTTTGTGTAAAACAGCTGAGGAATGTAGCCTGTGACTCCAGTTTCTGCACTGTTATTTTCCAGAATAAAAATATGTTTTTAAAGCTGGCGTCTCAGCTGTGGTTTGTTTTTTTTTTTTTCTTTTGGGGTGGAGAGCTCCTTGATGAGGAAACTCTACAGTTCACAAAACTCACCCTCTGTAAACGGTGAGAATGACCCGGCGGCTGCCAAGCTTTGATTTGCACCTTCATCCTGGAGTGACACCATCTGGGAAGAATTTACCTCCAGTTGGATAAGAAAAGGAACAAACTGAAACTTTGTACCTTATTGAAGTATCGAACGCTGGTCTTTATTTCCTCTTTTTTTTTTTTTTCCAAAGGCTGCACGTCCAGGATTAGAAGCCAGACCAGGAAGGTGGCTGTTTCCTCTGTCCCACGGCGTGGAGCTAAACGTGAGTGTGCAAAGCTGCTGTCACTCCCCTTGGGGATACCATTTAGCTCCCAAGGGATGCCTTGGGATCTCAGATAGGGAGATGGGTGGCCACCACAGCACCTCTCCCAGGGTACGGGGGGAGAAAAACCAGCCCTCCCACCTGCAGCTGTGGTTTTCTTCTGAAAAAAAAAAAAAAGGCATTTCAGCCCTTGGGAAGGCTCAAGGAGGAACTTCACGCTCCAGCTGACCTGAGCAGAAAATTTAACTCTTTGCCATGGAAAGTTTTTCAGGAAAGCAAGATCCGGGTTAACCCAGAAAGGGATTTGCTCCCTCTTTGCCCGAGGACACGGTGACGTTACGCTGCTGCTCTGCCTGAAACACATTGTGTGACCAGCTGAAAGGACAGGACCGTGGCTCCAGCTCCAACTGCAGCTGGGGAAGTGGCAACTGTAGCAGCATGCCAGGTAGCCAAAGGTTTATTTTATAATCTTAACCTAAATGAGAGTCACATTAAGCTGAGTCTCTGCACTGGCTGAGTCGATCTGGCCACACAACGCCCCCAAGGCATGGCCAGGGGTGCCCTTGCCATCTCACCACCTCTCTCATCAGCTCTCCCCTTCTTTCCAGGTTTATTCTTCCAAGTGCAGCTCCGCAGGGCCGCTCCTGCGCCACGTTTCGGAGAGAGGCAACACTTGCTGAAGGTGCTTCGCGGTAACAAAGAGGCCGGAGGAGTTAGAGGTTACAGCACAAAGTCCTTCTGACGAAGGTAGGAGATGAACATCCAGTCGTGCCTTTAGCTCTTTTGCTTCCTCAGTCTGCTGAGCATCTGGTAAGGGGATGATGCTCCTAAAGCTCCAACATCTCCTGGGGTGCTGCAGAGTGACAACAAGGGAGGTGGAGATCACTCAGACCTGGCTTAATCCCACCACAACCACGTACAAAATCAACCAGAGGTTTATAACTATGGCTCTGGATATGGAGGAGCTGACTGAGAGCAGAAACCTGTGTCCAGATCTACTCCAGCAAAGGACTGGATGCCCCAGGAAAAGCTCCTTGGGGGAAAAGCTCCTCCAGTTCATTTCTAACCATGTCCAGGCTTCTCCAGGTGCCCTTGGTTGATGTGTTGAACATGCCCCAGCTCCGATGGATGGCAACATGGGACTCAGGACTTTGGGCTACCACCATCCCACCACCAGCTCCTAAGTTTGAAGCAGAGCTTCAATTTTTCCTCTCCTCTATAGAGAAGGTAATCACTGGAAGATGAAGTTTGCTCAGCCACCCCCCTGGACCCTCCCCAGGAACTCACTCTGTCCACACAGCTCTGGAAACTTTAGCCTTGGGCCGGCCGGACCAGAACTCCACCCTGTCCTTCAGCTCTTTATTCTGCAAGGAATAAAAAAAAATAAAAAAAAAATAAAATAAACCCTTCTCAGCATAACGTCACAGACAAGGGACAAACCTGGATGCCAGCTGCAACCTGCTGCTCCTCCAGAAAGCTTTTCTGGGAGCTTGGGTGGATTCTTTTTGTGGTTTTTAGTTGTTTTTTTTAAAAAGAAAATGATTAAAAGATGCTGTGCAAAGAAATATCACCCCGACAGCGTCTTCACAAGCCCAGCAGCGTGAAGAACTACTTTTGCTCTCTCCCTTCAATGTACCTTTCTATTTTTGGACTTTACCTGTGCTTCCAGCGTCGTCAGCTTCTCTGTCAGGGTCTCAATTTTTTTATCTTGCCTTCTGAGCTCGTTGTTCAGTTCCTCTGCCTGCGAGGGAGGAAATGAAATAAAGTTTGTAAAAGATTTGGAACCTTAATACATCAAAAACGTCTCTGTGTTGAACAAAACCACAGAGTTAAATGTCTCACCGCACCAGGGGAATCACAGACCATTCACATCCTTAGTCTTTTAGCCTAGAAGAACTCAAACTAATTGATTAATTGATTTATAAAACAATTTCTCAACAGACGGTGTCACAGTTTCTTTGGGCAACCTGGGCCAGGCTCTCACCACCCTCACACCCAAGAAGTTCTTCCCCACATCTCATCTCCATTTCCCATCTTTTAGTTAAAAGCTGTTCCCCCTCATCCCATGGCTCCCCTCCCTCATCAAGAGTCCCTCCCCAGCTTTCCTGGAGCCCCTCTAGGGACTGGAAGGTCTCCCCGGAGCCTTCTCTTCTCCAGGCTGAAGCTCCCCAACTCTCTCAGCCCGTCCTCACAGCATCTTTGTGTTCCTCCCCAGCACACACGCAAGCACCCAGCATCTCCCAGTTCTGACCTCCTGGATCACGCCCCGCAGGCTGTGGTGCTGCGCCTGGATCATCCCCTGGAGGTGGCAGATCTGCTCCTGCAGGGTGGAGATCTTCCTCTGGAGATCCAGGCACCTGCGGGCAAGAGCAGAGCACCCCGGGGTTCAATCAATCCCAAGGGATAGTTGACCCACCCAGCCCCTTTCCCTTCCCACTTTGGAAACATTAGGTGCTTCCAAGGATATAAAAGTCAGGAAAGGGAATACAAGGTGGAAGGAAAAGTTCTAGGAATTTGAGTAGAATCACCATCTAAGAGCTGGAGGACATCAACATCTGTCTTGGTGACTCCAAGCAACCACAGTAAATCTGGTTTTGAACCGGTTGCTTTCATCATGAATAATTTTACCATTATTGTCCGAAATATAATATTTTATATGAAATAATCCCCCCCAGAAAGAAAGAAACCCACTATCATCACATGCATTTAATCACCGTTTGCCGTCTTCGTTCCTTGACATCATCTGTTGAAGCATCTTTTCAAACGACACCTTCTTCTCTGTCAGAGCTTTCTTTTCCTGAGGAAGCAAAAAGTGGAGAGAAAAGCGGAATTAACGATTCCTACCGTTTGATTAACGAGAGAATTTGGGGCTGTACATTCAATAATTCCACTCTGAAAACAGAAAGATTTCAGGAATAACCACCCACGTCAACATCAGCTGGAGATACCAACCGGCCTGACCTCTCGGAATCGCGTTTTTCTGAGAGTTAAGGAGCAGTTTTTAAGTGCTAGGAGGGCTACATTTTACATTTCGAAGCGCACCGATGGGCGAAGGAGAAAGAGAAACTCTTCAGGAGGAGAAATCAACACCAAAAAATTAAGACTTTCGCCCTGATGCTCTTTTTTTTTTTTAAGCAAGTTCCAAAATAAGCGAGAAAGCTCAAATTGAGTTGTAGCTAGAAATAAACCACACAATGTTCTCAGTTTGGTCCTTTTTAGGCCCAAATCCCAACTGTTGGCATGCCCTAAACCCTGAAAGCAAACACCACCTCTTCCCAAGAGCCTGTGCCGACTCCCGGTGCCGGGACAGACGGACAGGAGGAAGGGATGGACATACCTCCTCCATCCTTTGCACGCGCTGCTCCATCTCCGCGATGTGGGTGCATTTTTCCTGGATGCCTTGGGCAAGGTGGTTGGCATCTTCCGAGCTTTGCCGGAGCTTCTCTTCTTGTTGGAGGTTGAAGGCCTGGGACCAAAGAAGGGCATTAATGGAGCTATACTGGGAGGCAGCGAACGCAGCAGATGGGGCTCAAGGAATTCCGAGCCAAACCGATTCCAAGAATCAGGAAAAAACCCAAAATATCTTAAATTTCCCTATTTAACTTCCCCACTGGGCAACCAGAAGACGTTCAGCAGATCCTAGGGTGAGTTCACAGCCCAGAGAGGCAAAGCCCACGTAAACATTTTGATGAACAGGACAGTCACGGGAAGATTTGTACCTGGATTTGCTTTTTCTCATTTTCCTGGCTTTTTTTCAGTTCTTCTGAGCGAGCCTGGTAATTCTCGTAGAGTTTCTGGGAAGCGGATCTGAGAGCCTGGATTCCTGCTTCTCGCGTGGCTTCCAGCTAGAAAAAAATTAATAGTAGAGCACATATAGATTTTGTCTGATTTTATAACCACATGCTGAAAAATAAGCCCTTTCTGCAAAATGTCAACTATTGACAGAGCTGACCCTGCTGTCTCTCTAGCCCCAAATGGGATGTGTCCCCAAAAAGCGTATTTTTAACATCAATTTTATCACCTGCTGGAACACAAGAGTTTTGCAGCAGCTGGGAAAACACAGGAGAATCTGCCTCTTTCCCAAAGGAAAGGCTCCAGCACGGGATGGGGCTGCACCAGCTGGGTCCCTACTCTAACTGGGCAGCCAGGAACACAGATTCAGCTGAAACCTTAAAAAAAAAAAACAAAAAAAACCCCAAACACACCTTGATCTTCAGCACTTGGTTCTCCTTGCTCACCACCAGCAGCTGCTCTTCTGTCTCCTTCATGGTGGTCGCAACGGGGCTGCAGCTCCAGCTCTTGGCCTCCCCTCTAGCGCCCAAGACTTGAGGATGCTGCTAAAAAAAAGGCAAATCATTTAAAAAATAATAGAAAAACATCTTGAGTGATCAAACTGACTCTAAAAGACTTGCTTTCTTACAAAGGTCTCTCCGGAAAAACGGGATGGGAGGTGCTCCCGAGCTGGGATTGAAACATTCTGCGTGAATTAGTTCCATTTCCAAATCTCCTTGCTTCCCGGGGGCTGCCTTTTTTGCACAAAACCACTCATTTTAAGTTGCATAAACCACTTTTTTTTTCCACCCCCTCCCCGAGGGGTTCCCAAACTTGTGCTCGGGTTTGAGAGCCCGGTACGTGCAAGGAACGCGACCTGCAACCGCTCCGATTTCTGCCGGAACGCGCTGGCCACGTATAGGGCCCCGCGTCCGTTCCGCCAAGTTCATTTGTTAAAAATAAACTGCCCCAAACAAAGGGCACTTTGTACCTTTTTAAAAGGGTTTTACACCATAAATCACGTTCTTTTCGCCACGGAGGCTTTTCTTCAACCTCGTTCCGGGATATGGAAAGAAACTGCAACTTCATAAAGGTAATTACGAAGGTAATGAAGAAATAAAGTTGGGGGTCTTCTCTCATTACAGCTCATTAAATCCATTCATTAAACTCTATTATTCCTGCATTTCCTCTGGAATTCAGGAAAGGAGCAACTCAAAGACTGTTTCAACCTACTGCACCTTGTGATCTCCAAGGCGCCCTTGCTTTGTTGAGTGACACCTCCAGGATCACTGGAGGGTTGGATTGGACCTTAAAGACCATCCAGTTCCACTCCCAGACACGTCCCACCAAACCAGGTTGCTCCAAGCCCCATCCAACTTGGCCTTGAACCCCTCCAGGGATGGGGCAGCCACAGCCACAACCTGTTCCAGGGTCTCACCACCTTCACACCCATGAAGTTCCTCCCCATATCTCATCTTCATCTCCCCTCTTGCAGTGTCAAACCCTTCCTCCTCCTCCTGTGGCTCCCCTCCCTCATCAAGAGTCCCTCTCCAGCTTTCCTGGAGCCCCTGGAGGGACTGGAAGGGTCTTCTAAGGTCTTCCTGGACCCTTCTCTTACTGGTTTTAATGTGTCCATCCTGCCCTTTCTAACTGCTTAGTCGCTGGTTTTGTCTCCAAAGCCAGCAAAGAAGCTCCAACCACACCTTCATCCGTGCTCTTTTCCATCTTTCCCATCTTTTTCCACGGGATGGCCAATTTCTGCTAAACCTTTGATGGACCCAGGGCAACCATTAGCCCAACATCCATCTGCTCATCACCTGTCCTACCTTTCCCTTCCCTCTGTGGACACATTTATCTCCGTGGCATCTCGGAGCCCTTCCCAACACCACCACTGCCCAGGGCCAAGCTCCTTCATCATCATCCTCCTCCTCCTCCTCACATCTCTCAGCAAACAGCTCTGCCACCCAGGCGTGGTGACTTTGGGTGGGGACTTTGGGTTGTCTCTCGCAACCCTCCTAAGCACTGGGTGGGAAAACCTCACCAGTTTTTAACTGGTTTCACCCATGTGCAAAATCAAAAGGTTGCCCAAGCGTGCGTTGTCACAAGTTTCTCCTTCCTTAGTTTTCCTCCCTCCTTTTCCTGCTGGAGCAAAAGAAGGACCAGAAAAGTGGGGAGGGGGGGGGGTTGCAGAAATACCTTTCTCACGTACTCGGCTTCCTCAGTGATTTGGGAACAGGAGGATCCATAAAGGATGTAGTTGCCCTCCGAGCCGTGGTCTTCCCGGGTGATCTGCTCGGTGAGGAGGAGGGTGGTCATCACTATCCGCGCCTTTCGCTGCTCTGTGCGGGCGAGAGGAAGGAGAGGTTTCATTATCCAATAATCCCATTTATCCCATCCTTTCTAATTCCATCTTAGGGACACGCCGGAGCCAGGCAGCTTAAAGCACCAAACATTAAGGATCACTTAAAAAAAAAAATATAAAAAATCATAGGGGTTGGAAAGGGACCTCCAAAACTCATCGAATTCAACCCCCTGCCAAAGCAAGAAGCTGATAATTATTATTTTTTAATAAATGGGGAAAAAGAGATGCTTTCACACATTATTTTCACCGAAGATTCGAATTATATCCTTTACTAACAACCTACACCCCGATCCTCTTCTATTCCTCTGGGAAGCCAGGCAGAAAAATCAGGGAATAACTCACACACAGACCCACGGTTTAAGAAGAAACCCAAACTTTTGCCGGCCACCTGTGAAGTCGCCGAATTAATTAAACTCAATTTTCTCAGTAACCCCAAACGCCGGGGAATTCGCCCCAAGACACGGAGCAGAGTTCCCAGTGACTCCGCCGGAGCCGAACTGGTTTTAATTGGGTTCAGGAGGATTATCCCCATCCTGCTTAAATACCAGAAGCAGCACAAAGCTTGAACGATACCGTAACTCTACGAAAAAAAAACCAAAAAACCAACAATCTAGGAGGGGGGAATAGATGGAAAAAATAAAATAAGGCTTTTTTTCTTTTTTTTTTCTTTTTTTTTCCACAGGGAAGCGAAGCCCCGAGCACCTTGGGCTGGGTTTGTGCTGTGCAATGGTGACATCCAGTGTCGGCCGGGTGGCTCTGAAGCCAGCGCCTCCGTCCCCAACGCCACCGGTTTCCAGCCCCATCCCACCACCGACGGAAGGGTCCGGAGGCAATTAAGGTCAGCACAGAGGGATAATAAGGAGGGAGGGGAGTTTTGGGGGGGGCACACGGTGGAAGAGGCAAAAAACCACCCCCCTGGTTGCACTTTATAAAGCTTACGGGGAATTTGGGATAATATTTCCTTTTAAAAGTAGATTTTTGGGTTGAAGGGGCAACCCAAGACGGATGTTGAGATGCCCAAATCCTTGAGTCATCCCGACGCCCAGCGTTGCAGCACTCCCGTCGTCTCTTAACGAGCTCCCGCTTTAATTAAATATAACGAGGCCACTTGGCTGCTGTGCTGGATGGAGGAGGAACGGCGACGGAGCTGCTTTCCACGCTGTGGGTCAGCTCACCCACGGGCAGGGGACATCTCCGTGTCACCTCGTGTCCCACCAACAGAAGGCTCAATTAGGAATTAATTATAAAGAAATTTAACGAAGGAGCTTCCAGAGCCCCAGAGAGCTATTAGGACTCCCGTTCTTGGGTGATTTACAAATTCAAAGTAAAAACCTCCTTAACTGCTTTCCTTTTTCTCCACCTTCTGAAAGTCAGGAGCACCAGCAGATGCCCCATCCCTGGCCACCATGAAGATGGTCCGTTTGGGATATGGGAGAGAGGAGGAGAATCAGGTTGCACAAGAGTGAGTGACCTTTCCTACCATCTCCAGACACAACATTCCAAGCCTTTGACCTCAAGCCAAAAAGAATCCCTCCCTCCAAATGTTGTCCCCAAATTCCCCAGTTTATCCAGGCAGAAATCCCAATCTGGGTACAGAAGATGGTTTCCACCAACGCTACAAGGGGTTAAACAAAGGTTGTTGTGTCTTTGGTTGGTGGTTTCCATCCAGAAGCTCCTGAGTCACCCAACACAAAGGCAGCCCTGGGATCCTTCTCCTTCCAGCCTGAAACCTCAGGTCGCCCCCCAGGGAATAAATCCTGGAAGGGAAACATTTGCCAGCCCTGAAGCATTTGAACCAGGAGAAGCTGGTGACAACAAGCCCAGCTCTCTTAAGTTGACCTGCTGGCCCCAGGCTGGGTGGGAGAAGTCCTTGGGAAGGTCCTGGTGGACCCTGGGCAACCAGCAGCAGCTGGATGTGCCCATAGGGATGCACAGCTGGAGCTCAGTACTCCTTTGGGCAACCACCAGAAGTGGGGCAGAAGCCCAACGGGCTTCTGTGCCCATAGGGATGCCCAACTGGATCTTATGGACCTCAGTTCTCCAGGCAACCACCAGCGATAGGGCAGTAGCCCACGGGGCTGCACAGCTGGATGTGTCCATAGGGATGCACAGCTGGACCTCATGGACCTCAGTACTCCTCTGGGCAACCACCAGCAGCAGGGCAGAAGCCCAACAGACCCCACAGCTGGACCTCATGGACCTCAGTACTCCTCTGGGCAACCACCAGCAGCAGGGCAGAAGCCCAACAGACCCCACAGCTGGACCTCATGGACCTCAGTACTCCTCTGGGCAACCACCAGCAGCAGGGCAGAAGCCCAACAGACCCCACA
>JAOQGM010000019.1:984443-1003492 GCA_027564225.1 Gallinago stenura | reverse complement strand
CACCCATAATTTTGGGGGAGATTATTTTTGCACTTGGAATGTCCTTGGTTCTTTACGGCGGTAGCCAGAGCCCTGAATCCGACGCCGCTCCTTTTCTCCCTAAAAACCACCCGGAAAAAAACAAACAAACAAACAAAAAAACCATTTGAAACTCTTCCTCCAAATCCCACACGCCGGGAAAATCTCACTAAATCTCCCAAAATAATCCAAGTTTTGGCCAAAAAAATTAAAAAAAATAAAAAATATCCAGGCGCCGCAGCCCCGAGCCTGGCACTGAAGTGGTTAACAGACATATGCTGTATAATTAGGAGATGCATTAATGATTATGAATAGTAAATGACTTGGTGCGAGGCAAAAAAAAAAAAGCAAAAAAAAAATCTAGTCAAAAGGGACAGGCACCTATCTTAGGTGTTTATTAGGAAGTGTATATAACGGGAGAATTCCGCGATTAAGGATCCCGCGTTATTGGTGTAAATACTTCCAAGGGTACATCAAATTGGAATCTTTCATACGACATCCATCAAACCAGGCTGGAGATTTTGACAAACATTAAACACAGTAAGGAGGCAATTATGTATGCATGATTTAATCTGCAACTAATTAATATGCAAATTTATTCATATGTTAGTTACTAAATTAAAAATGCAAAGAAGCCCTTATGGTGATTCTCAAATTTTTTTTTTTTTTTTGCGCAAACAGAACATTTTCAAATATAAGGAAAAAGAAAAAAAAAAAGGAAGTTTTTTTGGAAACCTGCGGCGTACTTTTTTTTTCATCGTGGGGAAAACCTGTTGCGCGGCGACGGTTCAAAAATATTGACTTAAAATCCCAGGGAATGCTGAAAAAAGGTGCCTCCGTTTGCTGCGGGAAGGGGGTGGCAGCGAGGTTAAACGCGGAAATCTCGGAAAGTCTTAGGAGATGGGCGCTAATTAGCCAACAAACTGTATTCCAGACCCAAATCCCACAGCCTGCACACACACAAAATAATCCTGCCTGGGCACATCTTCCTGGATTTTTTTTTTTTTTTGGAATATCCACCTCTATTTTTAACAGATGATCCCCCCCCCTCTCTCCTCCTCATCCTCACGCTGCTCTTGGAAACCGGGCAGCGACACAACATGTGTCCCCCCCCCACTCTCTCTTTTCACCTGAGTAGGTTTTATGTTTAAAAAATCTTCTGGAAAAATGGGAAATCGGAGGTGAGAGGGAACTAATTGGGTGAAGGCGGATGGAAACCGCCTCCAATTTTGTTTTTTTTTCCAGCTGCATCTTCAAAGAAATCAGGGGGATGCAGGCGGTTTTCGAACGTTTCCCGGCGCGTGGGATGCCGCTGGGATTCAGAGGAGTTTTCCAACCCCCCCAGTAGGTAAATCAAGAGGAAAAATTAAGTATATATTATATCACCCTTTGTGTTTTTGCAGAGGTGGGGGCAGGCAACCCCATCCACCCCCCCTTGGGTGACATCCCTCCATTTTAATGGGTCCGGCTCCCTTCTTTTTCCCGCAGAGCCCTTTCGGGCTCGGGAAAGAGCATCCAATTTACCCAATCAAAGGGGGAAGAGGGAAAACTGGAAGGGAAAAGCGCAGGAAAACTCCTCTGGAAACAGAAACAGGCAGGGCTGACCCCATCTCCATCCACTTCGTGGCTCCTCCGTAGGTGCTTCCCGATTTTTCTTCAGGCCAGGACCAAACGTAAGGCTTTTCAAAAGCTTAAACGTACACATTTATGCATTCATTACGCGGCGTTAAATCTAATTTGTTCTTTTTACTGTCACAGGAAGCACATGTTTAAAGCAATCTGTTTCCTCATCTGAATGCTTTCCTGTCTGTTTGAAAAAAAAAAAATCCCAACACACTTTACCCCAAGTAACCAAGAGGTGATCATAAATATCCCTAAATAGCATTAAACAGATATGAAAGACATTAACACTTCCAGAATGCCAAAGGAGTCTTCAAAAAAAAAAAAAAAAAAACAAAAAAAAAAAAAAAAAAACACCCCTAACAGATGCTCCTAGGTCAAAAAGTGAAATGTGTGTTTCCTGAAAAAAAAAAAAAACCACTCTCATCAGAATCCTAAATGAACTGTGAGCGGAGAAATGAGGTGTCGCGGAGCAAAGGAGAGGGGAGCTTTTTTTGGTGGAGGGCTCCGGCGCACCGCTGCCTGCAATAAAAGAGCCAAAATTCAAAGGCTCCAGGTTGCTGAAAAAAAAACCAAAACACCCCAAAAAACCCCAAAACCAATAGCTTTTGGGCTCCACCAGGTGGCAATGACAACAAGGGTCCTGCCCCCCCCCTCTCCCAGTCCCGCTGCCCGGGTTGGCTCCGCCAAACTGGATTGGGATCAAGGTGTTTAACCTTCCCCTCCTGGCTCGGCCCTTGGCAGGGAGAGGATGTTCTCGGCTGGGAAAAGCAATCGGATCGACCCCCGAGGTGCAAATCCTGGATTAAAATCCCCCAAACCTCTCCGGCTGCGGAGCGGGGCCGGGAGCTCGGGGATCTGGGAAAGGATGCTCCAAGGTTCCCGACGGCGGCGCAAAATATTCACCCCTTTAGTAATTCCTAGAAAAAACCAGCCTTTTCTTGTTGGAAAAACCCACCCATGGCTGAGCCATCCTGGCCCTGGCTGGGCTCTGGGGGTGGAGGGACCCGTGGCCACCTGGGGAGCCACGGTGGCCACCGTGGAGCCGGAGATTAAAGCCACACACATCACATCCCCAGCGCCGACCAAACGCGAGCACGGAACATCTCGGAGCACCAGGAGGGCTGGAAGGAGCTCTCCCAGGATCCGAGGAAAGGGCATTCCCCAAGAATTCCTCGGGATGTCCAGCAGAAGCTCTGGAGGGGGGGGGGACGACAAGGACAACCCGTCCCCTTCTCCCGGAGGGGTTTGGGAAGCAGAATGGTGGGATGGCTTCCTGGGTGCCAGGGGGTGTCCCCTGCACCCGGGCAGGGCTGGAGCCGCTCGGTTGGCCTCTGGAAAGGAGCTCCCTGCCACCGAAAAGAAAATAACAATCAAAAAACAACCAGCCATTGTAGGACGCCCAGGTTTTGTGCCAAGAAACTGTCAGGGGAGCTTCGCTATGCATTTAACAACCTTAATAGTTATTGGAGCTCTTGATGCAATTTTTTTCTTTTTTTTTTTGCTATATTTTCCCTGCGCTGTTTTTTTTTAAATTTTATTTTATTTTAATATTTTTTGCTCATTTACCTCTTCGGCGTAAAGGCAAGAAACCACCCCACGGCTCCCGAGCAAAAAATTAAGGTTCCTTTGATCTAACGAACGTGCGCATCCGTCTCGCCCGAGTATCTCTTCACTTCTCCACCCCCTCCCTCCCAAAAACCCAAGAAAAACTTAAAAACTTCCAAGCCCGGGAGATGCCAGAAATAAATCCCCAGCCTCTCCCAAAAACCCATCGGAAAGGCCCGATACAAGAATAGGATTTAAATTCTTCTCTTTTCAGGAGATCTGCGGGCGCTGCTTCTAACAAATACAACCTACAGATAAGATTTAAAGAAAAGCTACAAAATGGAATTACTGCACCGAGAATTATTATTCTTATTATTTTTGTTTTCATCTCCAAATGCCTTTTCCAAACAATTATCCTCAAGTTCCAACCAGAAAAATGAAGCGCTGAGATTTCCACTTCTGAAACTCAGCTCCATTCCCGAATGAAAAAAAAAAAGACTGGAAACGATGGGAGGCTGGATGTGAAATTGCTGTGTATTTTTACATTTATTTCCCGAATAAAGCCCATTTTCTGATGGATATTTGTGGGAGGGATGGAGGGGGCAGCTCCTCCGGCTGCGGGGTCGCCCAGCACCGCATTCTCTATTGTTCTACCGGGAACCTCCCGACGCTGATGCTCGTTAGGGCTAAATATACAGCCCGATGGCAAGTTTTAATAAAAAATGTGTATCAAATTTAGAGCAGGAAAAAAAAAAAATCCAAACAAACCATTGGGCAGGTTTCATCCCCCCAAAAAAACCAACCCAAACTCCTCGGGAGCAGGGTCTGCTCCTGGGGTACCATCCCCATCCCGGCTGCGGAGGAGGAATCAATAATAAAAACTACCGCCGGGTATTTACGGCGTCTGGTTTTGCCATTTATTTTTATTTTTTTATTTTTATTTTTTTTTGCAGGGGCTTAGAAATCACCCAGATTTGGTGGCCCAAAATCTCAGTTGTGCACTACCTGAGGTGCTCTGAAGAGGGAGTCTCTGCTCAAGCTAAACACAAAAAAAACCCCAGCTCGTCCCAAAACCGCTCTTCCCAGCTGCTACACATGGCCCACGACTAGTCACTGCTGGATTACATTATTATTATTATAATTATTTAAATTTTTTTTCTTAGTCCAAAATAGTTAAGCATCGGGAAGCCCGTGAATTTTTGCAGGAAAGGTTTCACCTTTAAATAATATAACTCAAGAAAAATACACGTCTCGGAGCGTCCCTTTCCAACTGCTTTTTCACGTTGAAAATATCCTGTGAAATTCACCAAAAATTACAAATCGAGCCATTTTCATCTCTACCTTTTAAATCGATTTCAAAACAACAACGACGACCCAGGATTTCGTCTGCAAAAAATGATATTTTTAGTCCTTCAGGGAGATTTTGGGTGCTGTTTGCAACAGAACGGTCTTTTTAACCCATCGCCTCCCCCCCGTCCAGCAGATTTTATCATTTCCTTGCCTCGGCTCCACGTGCTAAATTTATAACCAATTTCCAGCTTAATTTTCCATTTAAAAGCAAAAAAAAAGCAGAGCTTTGTTGTAACTGAAAAAAAAAAAACAAATAAACCCACCCCAACAACAACAAAAAAAGCCGCGTGGAGAGTTTTAACGAGGATCTGATTTAATTTATGGAAAAACCCCAAATGAGGAGGATGGAGCAGGAGAGAGAGGGTTGGCCAGCAGGACAAGGAGGGCCACTGGCCAGGCTGGTTGCCCCAGGGCCACCAGCTGAAGAGGACCTTTTCAGGCAGATAAGGAGGGGAGGTGAGCGCCCGGTCGCCGGTGGGGACCCGAGTTGGACCAGGGAGAGCGTAGGCAGGAGAAAGCCAAGTGGCCTCCAGCAAGTGTGCTGTGGTGCATCACGTAGGTCTGGCCTCACCTCCCTGGGCTCTCAGACCCCAAAAGTCAATGAATTTATGGAAATATCCTAATAAAATGATGATACTAGCTCCTGTGATCCCCTCCTTAAGCCAGCTCCTACCTGGCTCCCTCTCTTGACACAATCATAGCCAGGTACCAGTGAGGTGCCTCCAGGATTTCACCTCCATCCTACTCCGCTGCCCTTGGGTCCTTCTTCTCCAGGAGGAGGCTCCAACCCACAAGCAGTGGTCCTCAAAGAAACCCAGACCAGGATCCATCCCCAAGCAGGCACCGCACTGCTGCCCCAGTTTGGCAACTGGAGTGCTCCGGCGTATCTCCAGTGGGGGACAACCCACCGCTGAAGCTCCAAAGCACCCACCAACCTCTTCTCCAGCGTGGAGAAATGTCCCCGAGGACACCGGCAGCAGCAATGGGATCGGCATCCCCAGGCCAGCGTTGGGTGGCAGAGGGAACCATGAGGAGGTTCTATGTGTTTTGGGGAAGTCCCATTTAAGTTGAACGTTTGAAGAGAAACTCAAAGGGTTGCCTTTTTTCACTCGAGGTAGGAAGCCTGCAAAACCTGCCACCACAAAAAGCACAACGTGCTTCCTCACCTCCCAACGAAGCTACCAAGGCTTCTCCGGTGGCAATCAGAATAAAGCTGTGGAAAAAAGCTCCAGGTGGCATCCCAGTAGTATTTCTCTTTCCTTGATTTTTTTTTTTTTTTTTTGGAACCCAGCAGGTGTTTCCTTAGGATGTACAACCCAGTCACACGACTTCCTTATCTGTCTGGCTCGCGAGGTCAGGGCTGGTGCACCTCTACGTACAGCCGGCAGCCAGTGCGGATGGATGGCTCCGGTCTAAGAGGGGACACCTTAAATTAAGACCAAAAAAAAAAAAGGCTCTCGCTATCGAAACTGAAGCTCAGGAGACTTCTCCCCCTCTTTATTTGGCCTGCAGAATCTCTCCCACAAGAACTCTCTTGTTATCTCCACTCACAATGATATGGGACAACCATCCAGGCCGTGGTGGCAAGCCCAGCTCCTGCTGCCAGAGCTGGTTCCTTCACCCCGAGGACAACTCAGGCCTCTCTGATGAAGGAAGAGCGATGGGCAGAGGTGAAGCCCTGGCAGAAGAAGGAGCTGAGTCCCAAGAACTTCTTTCCCAAGCAGGAGGTCACCCATCTTCCCCATGGCCTCCTACAGATGCAGCTTCTAAGGAGATGGTTCAACACGAGGAGCCACTCACCTCCTCCTCTTTCTGCTGCTATTAACCCTTTTTATTTATTTTAAAGCTGTTGGTTCTATGAAGAGTAAATTATCCTTGGACACCAAAAAGAGGTGACCATGATCACTGGCTGAAGCCATGGGCTCTGTCACACCAGGGCTGGGCCACCACTGCCTTTACGGTGATGGCTTTGGCGCTTTCTCCATTTCGCCGTGGCCTGTCCCGGGGATGCTCAGGGACACTCCACCTCTCCTCGAGGAGACATGAGGAAACAAGGATGGGGTGGAACACCTCCATGAGGTCCCTGCAGTGGAATAATGATGGGGTCTCTTACTATAACGTGATGCCCCCCACACCTTAAAGCACCTCAAAGCCAGCCCCGCATTAGCAACGGTGGCAATGGAGCTGTGGCAGCAAAACCTGGTGTTTATGGCCATACCACCACTCCCAACCATGAGGTTCCATCTCCGAGCTCCTTTAGATGCTCCAGAGGAAGCCAAGGGAGAGCTGGAGGGGCTGTTCCCATGTGGTGGCTGAGCTGTGGGTGCTGCCAACACCCATCAGCACCAGGATGAGGGGACAATCCAGCAGCTCAACCTCTCCAGGACGTGGGGTTTGAGTGACAGCTCCTGGCTCTGCCATAAACGGGGATCAGCCAACTGCAACCATCCACTCTTCCCGTGGAGCGAAGGGAGCAGGAGGCCTCGGTGTGGTGAGAAAGGAGGGAATGTCCATGGGGAAGGAATATGGAATATTCTGTGCCACAACGGCTCTACTCGACGGCACCTTCGCTAGATGGCAATTGTACTGAAACAAAAAGCACTGATGATGGAGGAAATGCCCGAGTTGAGCCATTTCTGAGGTTCCAGGCATGCTCCTGGAAAACTGGACCATGAAGAAAAGCAACTTGAGCAGCAGAAAGCCCTCAGACAGCCCTGGCTGGGCTCACCCACCCATCAGCATCCTCAGAGCAGCAATCCTGCTCCCGGAGAGCCAAAGGAACGCTCCCACCGCTCCCCAAGATGACCAGCTCTCCATCAAGGCTTAACATTTCTGAGCTTTTTGTCCTCAACGTATTGCTTTGTATTAGGAGCTACGTGTTGGACACGGACACCTGGACAGACACCACTTCCCCACCACAGTGCCACTCTGCTGGACTTCCCAAAGTCAGGATAACACAAGTTCCCGGCGAAACACCGCTCAAACATGACCTCTACAACCTCAGCCCTACTCTCTTTGTTCACTTCTTCCCTTCAAAGGCTTCCCATTCCATACCCCATTCCTTCACGGAGGCTTCCAACCACACGTACCAGTACAGTTTGCCCATTCCTGACTCTTACTGGTCAAGATGGGACAGGCAGAAAATGTCACATCACTTGGCAAACAACGTAAAAGGCCAGAATTGATTAAACCATCAGCAGCCAAAAGGGATGAAGGCTTCAGGTTCAAGATTCCAAGAAAAGCAAAGCCTTAGGATGAAGTTAAGGGTGAGGAGGTGTTGGCACAGAGAAGCCACCTGGATTGCTCCAGCCTGGGGACAAAATGTCATGTCATAGCTCGGTAAAGGCAAGTTGGCATTCAACACGGAAAACACGTCTTAACAGAAAAATCTCATTTTTCCCTCAATATAGTCATGCCCAGTTGGCTCAATCCAAAATTTCCTGACCCTCGCTGGAGTCACTGAGCTCTCCAGGCAGAAAACTCCAGTATGAAATGGTCCCAGGAAAGAGACCACACATAGAACCTGTAAGACCAAGGAGGTTGCGTTGTGTCATGGACACGACGAGGTCACGTGTGCCCGAGGAGCAGGGACAGCCAGGGG
The DNA here is from genome assembly GCA_027564225.1 of Gallinago stenura. NCBI lineage: Eukaryota > Metazoa > Chordata > Aves > Charadriiformes > Scolopacidae > Gallinago > Gallinago stenura. The sequence continues at coordinate 995,355 of JAOQGM010000019.1, read as the reverse complement.
GGACTCTGATTATTCCCATAGTTTAATTCACTTTCTTTTCCAAACTCCTAGTCATTTCTTATAATCAAGGGGAGGGGGGGGGCTGATACAATATATTTATGACCATTTATCATTGAAATTGTTATAAGGCTACTTATGAATTAATCAACAATAACGGCTTTCCCAAACGCTGCTGCATTCATCTCCATATCCGCCGCGTAAATCACCTCGAGAACAGGTTAATGGACATATTTTAAGAGAAATACAGCAATATTTCCACCCTATCGACTAAGTATTTATAATCTAGTTAGCCAATTTATAAATGTGTAGACTTCCCTCGGCATCATAAATCCCGGCAGCTCAGCGCGACGCGTCCTGCATCTCACCTGACCTTTTAGAAGAAATTCCTTTCTGCTTAAGACACAGAATCCCAGAGCAGCAGCATCTCCAATGAAACCTATAGTTCATGATATAGGAAGATAACGAGACCCTAAGACCCATCTATAGATTCCCTCTAAAAAGGCTGGATTTCCTTCGGAACGGCGCTATAATTGCACTCGCATTCCTGGACTTGTATTTTGTATTTACTTATCCTTGGAAGAAAGACCTACGTGGTTAAAATATCCGGGAATACCTTTTAGTTTATTTTCTAATAAATTGGACAGCTCATTAAAAAAAAAAAATTGATGCCTTTTTATATTCTACTTGGAGATAATTCGCTGTCAAAATAAAAACGCCGTTCAAATAGTTGGGAGTATCGAGCCGTAGAGGTCTTTCCATTCCGTACAACAAACTCAAGTCAGAAACAAATTAAAAGAGGAGCACTTTTGAGGGTAATCTGTGCCAAACACAAATTGCCTTTCTTTCTTTCGGGGTGAGAAGCAATCCCTAAGAAAAAAAAACCCTCTTTTTTTTTTTTTTTTCTGGGAGGCGGCGGGTCCCATCCCACCCCAAAGCATCTTTCAGACCAGCGGTGCAAAAATATCCTGAGGATCACCTGCCTTGCAGAGGAATATTGTCAATCATCCCAAAATGCAGGTTTTTGGGGTGGTTTGGGGTTTTTTTTTTTACCCCTTAAAGAAAATCCCAGTATAATCCCTGGGGTTGAACTGGTTCCCGGCTGGTGCCAGGAGCATCTCGCGCCTCCGGCTGGACGGAGCTGGGAGGGAAACATCGGGGAGAAAAAAACTATTAAAAGCTAAAGTTTCATCAAAATTAAATCCACCTCAAACTTTAAGCACGAGAGTCCTCATAAAAGCCTTTGGGGAGGATATTAGCTATTGCCGTAAAAGAGTCCAATAAAAACCCAAACCAAAAAAACACAGAGCGAAATAAATTTAAAATGCACCTGTGGGAACTTACTTTTAATTAAAAAAAAAATAAAAAAAATTAGTATTACTCCTTTCACTGCAAACTCGCTTTTGAGAATTGCCATTTTTCAACAACTTACCCCCAAAAAAGATTGCTGTTTGTATTTATTTAACGTTATAAAGATTACAAGAATCCCTGTGATTAAATTAGGATGTTCTTATGTGGTTTTCTCTTATTATTTATAAAGTGACCGGTAATGAAACTCCTCTTAATCCCAATCCCTCTAAGAACTGAAGCTTTTAAAGTGCACTACTTTGCAAACTGCAATTTTTTGTGGATTTATGGTCAAAACCCTAAAACCCAGGGGAGATGAAGGTGCCAATTTGTTATATATTGGGCAAGAGTGACGGTCACCCAGCTCCTCCCAGTAACCAAATTCCAAGATAAAACAGCTCCAGGGATCGGGTCCGAAAGGGAAACACTCCCCCGCTTGAGTGGTTGCAGATATTGACCCAAAAATATGTATTTTTGAAGTCATGGCAGAGATAAAACTAGAATAAAAACCCTAGAATAAAATGCACTCTTTAACCATCCTACTCTTTATGCCATATTTACTGAAGTGTCCTATGATTGCTTTTAAATTTGCTATTTTCTATGGTTTTTAACGGATTTAAAAGATGCAATGCGCCTCGGTATGGCTTTTTTTTTCAGGAAAAAAACCCCAAACCCACAAATATTTTCTAAAAGGATGAGAGAATGAAAACTAAGAGAATAATTATTTGGATGCCGAAACAAAAGACTTCACCGAACCAAAGAGAAACACCAACTTCTGACTCCAGGATGCCAAGATTTGACGATAAACACTGAAAAACGTGCCGGGTGGCATCCGTAACTCTCCTTACAAAAGCTTAGGGATTATTTCATATTTATTTTCAAAAATCAGGGAATATTTTTTAAAGCCTCAGGGAAGAGCTTGGGCGATGCCCGGTCCCCCGGCAGCAGCTGGCTCCCAGCGGTTGACACCCGGAGCCAACCCGGAGGTACCTCCCGGCAAAACCATGATGTTCGCTCCCTATCCCAGGGTCGGAATTGGGGGAAATTCCTCCAAAATCCTTTCCCATCACATGCAGATCCATAAATCCGAGGTGGGAGAGCAGCACGTGGAAGGGATGCCGGCCCCGCGCAGGTTACACGCCGCCCGCTCTTTGGCATCCGCCGCCCAAAAGCCACACGAGCACCGACACGCTCGTCCCCTCTGGGTAATTAATCACGGGACAAACGAGGAGCTATATTATTATTATTATTTTTTTTTTTTTTTAACTCTCCTTACCTTGCCCCCCCCCTCCCCTTCTCTAGCTGCCTGCATCCAAACAAAGCCGCCGCGAGCGCAAGGGAGGAGCAGCCGAGCGGTACTTACAGAAGATGGCAAACCTGGAGGAACTTTTCGAACTTTCTTTGTTTGTACTTCTGAAAAAAAGAGACAAAATGATGTCTTCATAAGACAGGATTTTTTTTTTATTTTATTTTTATTTTTTTTCCCCTTTTTTATTCCCCCCTCCCCTCCTCTTTTTCTTTTATAACCTGAGAGCCAGCCTTGCTTTGGTAACACCGGGCGATGCCACCGCTCTTAAACCCCGGGGTAAAACGCTGGAAAATCGTTCATATTCCCATCTCTTTTTCTTTTTTGCTTTATTATTTATTTTTTTTTTTTAAAAGCTGGACAAAGAGGAGCAATCAGCTACCCTCACACAAACCCCTCCGAGAGTCCCGGCGGCCAGCGCCCTGCCACTTATTGTGTATTTATTTCAAAGTATGGCTAAACAGGCCCAAACTCCAATTATTTGTTGCAATGGGAAGAGGAGGGAGGGGGGGGGAAACCCCCCCAACCAACACAAACCCCCCCCAAAAAAAAAGAAAAGGTTGAAGACAAAGTCACTCACCCATAGAGGTGCTGTGGAGAGGCCTCCGGCGGGGGTTATTGCTAGAATACTGGTAATACTGGGAGCCGGGTTTAGTGGGGGAGAGAGCTCCGGGGTTGCCAATCTCCATCTCACCTCCGAGGAGACTTTGCTAAAAAAGAGAAAAATAAAAAAAAAAAAAAAGAGAGAGACGTGTGTGCGGGTGCATGTTAAACCCCACTTTTCCTCATCATTAGGGCTGTTTCTCAGCCCTAAAAATAACGCGGGCAAAGAAACCCTTCCCGAGCGGCTGCAACCAGAACCTGCCAAAATTTTAAAGGAGACATGACAACGATTTCCAGTGGAGCATCTTCTCCCTCCCTGGCAAAACCTAATTCCTTTAAAATACCATTATTTACATTCAAAGGAGACTTATTGCCTGCTTATTCAAATGCAATCGGTGGTTTTAAAAACTTTGGGAGCTTTGTTAATATAGCTGAGGGTAATTTAGTCCCTTCATGGCAAACAAGTGAAGTGCGGGGATTTAACAATAATAAAAGTTTAAGGGGAAAAAAAAAAAAAAGAAAAAAAAAAGAATAAATCCTGCTGTTGATGGAGAGGGTTGGTTCAGTGGGAGTGAAACAGCCTCATTGTCTGGCCCCGTGCGAGGAGAAATCCATCGCTGAGAATCAAACACATCGCGCCGGAAAAATCTGGCCGGCGGGCTGTACGTAACACGGGATTAAAACGGGAAAATAAAACCATAGGGTATTAATAAATTGGTTTTTTGGGTTTGTTTTTTTTTTGCAATGGAACAAAAAAAATAAAACCCAAGCACCTCCGAAGCCCCAAACCTATTGTAGAGCGGCGGCGGTAGCAGCAGCACTTTCAATCTATCCATTTGATGCCTCCACCATCAACAAACAAGATGCATCCCAGGAAAGGCAACGGATTTCTCGGCTACGGAAGGGCTACGGTTCCCACCAAAGAGGAAAAAAACCCCAATCTGACCCGTGCCATAAGAAAAATGATCAATCTTTGCGAGGCTATGATGACGGCAGAACAATTTCCTGAGTAATGTTCTATTTGCTATAAACTACGTCGAAACTTACCCATAATATACAAATCCCCTGATTATACTCTGCATTGAACGCATTGTTCTTTTAATTATTCTGATACGCAATAAAACAGGTGGAGATACTACCATTTATATTAAGGGCGAATTTACCATTTAATAAAGAAATTTTAAAATTAAGTACCAAAAATCGAACTTTATCGTTACTTGTAATCAACTTTTACTGACTGAACTAATTACTGTACTTGATAAAGTACAGAATGTGTTTTCCCTAATCTAAATTCTAATCACCATGTCACTCACAACAGACTTAGTAATGCTTCACTAACACACTATTCACATGCAAAATACTCTAAATAGGCCAATTATGACTCTGCCCCTGTTCCCTGGTTAACCCGCTGAGAACTGAAAAATTTCACAAGGCAGTCACCAACTAAAACAAAGGCTCCTTGTTTTAAATTAAGACAGTCTTTTTGATTCCTAAATAGCTCAACAAAGTGGCATGTCTTCTGCTGAAAGCAGTTGGTCAAATATGACCCATGAGCTGGAAAATCAGAAATTAAAACATCCTTACTCCTTGACTATACCTTCTAAAAACATTTCAAGATAACTTTTGATTCTAGAAAACTATATTCCTCTTTTTTTTTTCTTTTTTTTTTTCTTTTTTTTTTTTTCCTCCCAGCGAGGCTCAAGGAGAATGGTGGAGGAGGGATGGACACACGGACTGGGAGCGACTGGGGGTGAAACCCCTCCGTGATGCGTCTGCTCCGAGGCGGAAAAGAAGAGAAAAATGCCAGTCAGAAGGCGTTTTATTTTTTTTTTTTTTTTTTCCCCCAATATCTTTACGTTCAGCTAATGTCTAATATACACCTGCAATGACTATGCTCCTTTTAATAAACAACACCTGCACCCGGCAAAAAAAAAAATGGTTGGGAGCCTATTGCATAATGGCAGGGAAATAGATGCAAAAAAAAAAAAACCCACAAAAAACCAAAACCCAACAAAAAACCTCTCCGGGAAAAAAAAAAAAAAAAAAAGGTTATGGATTCATTGTGAATATCCGCTGAAAATAAATGGAATTTTAGTGAAAGTCTCGGAGCGTTTCTGAACGAAGCGGCGCTGGCCACGGAAATTCTCTGCAGTCATATATTTTTATCACGTATACGTTTTAACATAAAGACAGACCTGCTAAATCTGTGCCTGCTTTATCCATATGTCGGGGAGTCTGAAAGACTTAGAGCCATCAGCTGGATGAATTCCTATAGCCAGCCTCCTACAGCGCCGTCGAATTCAAGAAAAAAAAGCAAAAAAAAACCAAAAAACCCACACCAACCCCCCCCCCCCAAAAAAAAAAAACAACAAACGTATAAAAGACGGCGTTTGCAAACTCTTTTAGATTAAACAAGATTCACTTTAGGAGCAGAAAACATACACATACCCTATGTTGTTTGGGGTTTTGCATCCAAACATTTTTCTCTATAAAAAGATGCAGAGGTTTCTACAGAAAAAATAAAATAAATCCTAAACTTGTATTATTCTTATTCTATCAGAAGGAAACCCACGGGCCCATCTTCAAGGCTTTTGTTCCGCTCGCCACCGAGCGCTTCTCCTCGCCACCAGTTGCACCTTCCGATGCCCCTGGGTTCCCCCGGCCCCACCAGTGGTAGGGCTCTGGGGATACTGGGGACACTGGGGACGCTGGGGTCCCGACCCCAAAGTGTCCTCCTGGTTAATGCCACACGTCTCCCGTCAACTAATTCCAACCCCTCGACTAATTCCAACCCCTCGACTAATTCCAACCCGTCGGTTAATTCAACCCATCGACAAATTCAACCCATCGACAAATTCAACCCAAGTCTTATCTCCTCAAGAGCTTTTTCCACAAGAAAGATTAATTTGTTGGGAAAAACACATCCGAAAATTTTGCACCGCGCTGTCACGGCCTCATTTCTCCACTCTCCTAAAGACAAAAAAAAAACCAACCAAAAAACCCAAATAAATAACCCAAAGCAGAGAAAAGCCCCCTCTTTTGTCTGCTACGGGACAGAGAGATTTTTTTCCAAAAAATAAAGGTGTTTTATGCGTTAAGGGGACCTCACCCAGGGCTCCAGGGAGGAAAACTAAAATAAAAATATATCTGTAGTTATTCTGAGATGCTTGTAAAAGGCAGGGAGAAGGCAGGGAGAAAGCAGGGAGAACAGGCAGGGAGAGTAGGCAGGGAGCAGGCAGGGAGCAGGGAGAACAGGCAGGGAATAGGCAGGGAGCAAGCAGGGATGAGGCAGGGATGAGGCACTGGACATCTCTGAAATCATCCCTCTACATCCCGCAGGGGGTTCTGGCAGCGCAGCAGACACTGTACCCACCACCAGGCACTTTACACCTTGCCCAACAAAACCACCAATGCAATGAATTTGCCAGTCGAACCTGAAGAGTTTGAGCTAAAAACAATCAGGGAAGCAAAAATCCCAGCCATTCCCACCCAGAGCCACGCGGCTGGATCTTGGAGGAGTCGCAATGGTTTGGCTTTTCTCATCGTTGCCCACGATCCTGTCGCCTTTCTAACAAGTCCCTGAAAAAAGTCACCGACTAGTGAATCCTGCCTCCAAAACCTAATTAAGTAGCCAAAGAATTAAAAGCTGGGTAAGGGAGAAAATCCACAAAGGAACATCCATCTGGATCTGATATTACACCTCTTGGAAAAAACCAAACGTTTCTATTGCGAGCCTGAAAGTTTGGCTTTTTCAAATGAAAACCTGGTGAATTTCACTTAAATATTTGTGTCAGGAAAAGCTCTTTTATCTTTCCTTTATCACAGAAACACGGCAGAGCGCTGCGTTTCACTAATAGAATGTTAATTCAGATTAAAAGAGAAAGGCCTTAAAGCTTGTCATCCAAAAGCCTTGGAAAACACTGATCTGGCCCCAAAAAAACCCACCCAAAACCTCAGAAAAGGCCTTTGCTCCCACCCTGCCGGACGTACAGCCACGGTGGGACAGACGTCCCCTGCGCCCAACGCCGCGGCCAAGCATCGTGGGGACACGATGGGAGGAGAAGAGCCACATCCCGGTTTCTCCCAGACTTCTCTTCTCCCACCCGTGGAGGCATCACACCGGGGTCCCCGTGCCATGTGGAGAGGGGACATCCACCCTGGAGAGGGGACATCCATCCTCTGGATGGTACATCCATGCCTCCGGCCAGGACATCCACATTCCAGATAGGACATCCACCCTCTGGAGGGAACATCCACTCTCCAGAGAGGACATCCACCTTCCAGAGAGGACATCCACCCTCCAAAAAGGACATCCACCCTCCAGACAGGACATTCCCCCTCCAGAGGGGACATCCATCCTCCAGACGGGACGTTCCCCCTCCAGAAGGGACATCCATCCTCTGGATGACACATCCACCCCTCTGGACAGGACATCCACCCTCTGGAGGGGACATCAATCCTCAGAATGGGAGATCCACCCTCCAGATGGGATATCCACCCTCCGAAGGGGACATCCACCTTCCAAAGGGGACATCCATCCTCTGGATGGCACATCCATCCCTCCGGCCAGGACATCCACACTCCAGATAGTACATCCACCCTCTGGAGGAGACATCAATCCTTAGAAGGGGACATCCACCCTCTGGAGGGCACATCTCCTCCAGAGGAGGACAGAGGTTGTCTGGAGAGGACATCCATCCTCCAGAGGAGACATCCATCCTCCAGGCAGGACATTCCCCCTCCAGAGGGGATATCCACATTCCAGCCGGCAGAGCAGACCCGGGAGCTGATACCAACATGGGCACATCTACATATTTTCTACAACTTTATCAGCCAACTTGCCCGATAAATGATGTAAAAAGATAGAAAATGGTGTAAAATGACGTAACCCCCCCACACACCATGGCAGGGCTAAATTCTGGGGGTTTTCCAGAAAAAAAAACAGCAGAAAGGGAAGGGAGACCATCTTCCAGTCCATCCCCCTGGCAAAGTTGCAAACAAAGCAACTTGAATTTGCTGAAATCCCATCTAATTCCCGCTGAAACGGATGAACAGGAGGTAACTGTCAGATTATTTTATTATTATTTTTTTTTCCCAAATATCTGACTGCAACCCTCCCGTTTGCTTCTCCTCCGGGAAAATCTCAGGATGCAGGGTTATATCTCCTCATCCAGATTTTCAGCTGCTCTGAACGTTGCTTTCTCCTCACTTTATGAATTTTCACTTAAGCCCGAGTTAACGAAGTCAACGCCGCGCGCGCGGCTGAATCATTTCTTCCTTATTTCCTTCTGCGATCCCAATCCTCCGCTTTTTAATCCAATTACGAAACCAAATTTCCACCCAGCACGTGACCAAAGGGGGGCATCTGTTTGTAATCTGTCCCATTCCTACAAATACTCTTTTTTTTTTTTTTCTTTTTTTTCTTGGGCTTTTGGAAATTTGGCAGCTCTCTGCAAAATCTTCCCTGTGCCGTTTACGTCCGGTTTTCCTCTCTAACGCCAAGCGTAAATTGCAAACACGGAGAAACCATTTCCCTGGGTTTTGCTGAGTCTTTTTCCAAGCTTTGGTACCGTTTTCCTTTTTTTTTTTTTTTTTTGTGTAATTCTTAAAATTATTTGCAGAAAAAAAATCGTGACTTTTAAAGAACAAAGGAACTCGTCTCCCGGAGATTTTAATTTTTCGCAGAGATTTATTGGGGGGGGGGTTTGCTTTTTTTTTTTTTTTTTCCATGAACACTCATGTGTATGAAGAGGGGGAAATTTTAAATCTGCTGATTTTATTTTCTCTATCTGATGGCAAATAACCTTTTGTTTCATTTCTTCTGCCTTCTAGGGCAGCGTTCCGCGCTTTCCTTTTGACTTTGACCTTTTCCATTAAAAACTGCTCGCAGGTATCACTAAATAATTTTTCATGTTCAACCAACCCTCGTGCATTAATGTCATCACTATTAGTTCTCTAGGTGAGGTTTTTGGGGTTTTTTTTAATTATATATTTTTTTTTCTTTCGCTATCTCTTCCTCTGCATAATTTAAAATTGCTCTTTAAGTTTAAACCTTCCCGGAATCGTTTTTCCCAGTTGAGCTTTTTGACCAGCGAGGACATCGGATTTATTCCTCTGCTCCTCTTCCTCCTCTATTTCAGGTGAGAGGGAGGAAAAAAAAAAAAAATCACCTGGGATTTTTTCCCCTCGTTTTTCCCACGTTTTTCCACGAAGCGGGATGACTCTCACGTTATTACACCGCTGCTTGATGATCACTAAAGGTTCGTTAGCTGCTTGCGTTAACGAACCCCCGACTTTCACAGGGAACGATTTCACCATCAATTGCAAGGGCTTGGCTGCTTTTTTTTGGTTTGTTTTAACCCTAAAGTTTTAATATATATCAAAAATAGTTCATTTCCTGGGAGATGGGAAAAATGGATAAAAAGTGCCTCAAGTGAATAAGTCCAAAGCACAAAAATTTCACAGGGAAGAAGGGACTTTCTCCTCCACTAAGGAATTTTGTAAAATACACTTTTTGCTCAATTTCTGATTTTACACCTGAATCCTAGGAGCTGGAACTTCCCTGCACTTCCCAGGAAAATCCCACTGCTTTTCCTGCTGCAAAGCTCAGCGAAACCTGGTGCTATAGATATTTATTATGGGCTGCATAATATATATGTAGGGGTGCATATGCATCCAAACGTACATGTAGATATAAAATTGGATGTCCCACTTTTTGGGACTTTTTGGGATGCTAACACCCTCACGGCCCCCCGGGTGCCATCGCGTTCACCCTCCGAGGGCCTCAAAAACCCATAAAATCCACCAAAACTGCTGGGTTCCTCACTGCCCAGAAGGATTGGCATTTGGGGAAGGAGGGTGAGGAAGAGGAGGAAGAGCAGTTGGAAGGACTTTGGTCAAAACCAAGTGGTTTAGGGTTAGAAAGTTCTCCCACAAAAACAGTGGGGTTTGGGGGTTTTTAGTCATTTTGCCCCACTATTGTAGTACCAGCTCCAATACTGGAAGTGGCTGGAGATGCTCGGAGCGGTTCCCAACGAGGATTATCCCCACGTTGGTGCCTGCACCCTGATGTGGTTGAGTCCCCACCCCTGAATGTGTTTGAGAGTCCTTTAGATGTAGGGTTGGAGGACATGGTGTAGGGGAGAACTTTGTAGAGTAGGGTAGATGGTTGGACTCCATGATCCCAAGGGTCTTTTCCAACCGGAATGATTCTATGACTCTATCCAAGGATGCTACAGGGAAACCAGGATTCACCCCACAGCCCTCCTGAGATTGCTGTGTCCCTCCCCATTTATACCACCCCATACAAGCCCATTATTGGGAAAATTCACCCCAGAACGATCCGCAGGCAGTTGAACATCGGGAAAATCCCGAGTTGGATCCCGACAGCTTTCCCATGTCTTTGTGTTCCGTGATACGAAACGTCGAAAATGGAACGAGTTCAGAGCCACCAGAGTTATTCAGTCCCTACAAAAATACGGGGCCAGTTTGGCTCAACGGGAATATTATCCAAAGCACACGGGAAACGCCGTTTTCCAGGAGGGAAGATTGGGTACAGAATTAAAACAGCCCAGGATAAATCCCCCAAAGTCAGCGGGAGCCTCCTGGGTGTTAACGAGGGAAGAATTTGGCAGCTGGATTTTTGGGAATTGCTGAATA
>JAOQGM010000019.1:973046-984343 GCA_027564225.1 Gallinago stenura | reverse complement strand
ATGGCATTAGTTCATCCCAGTCTGTCAAAAAAAGGGCATCCTAAAGAGATCATGTCGGTGAAACATACTAAAAATAGGCAGATATCGTAGATGGGACATCACCTGGCTATTTTATTTCTCTGCCAAGTGAGTTGGAAGGAATCATGTACAACACTCGGCTCTCTGACACACTGAGGTAACCTCTATTTTGGGGGTGACCACCAGCTGTTGGCTCAATCTGCAGGTGTCTGGTGTCCTGTGCTTCTCCCTCCATCCCTGTTGCACCAGTGTATCTGCTTTAGACAACTTATTTTGTCTAAACTGGGAATTAAAACTAACATCAACTCTTTTCCAGACCTAGCAGAATCTGCAGATGCCTCCAGAGAACCAGGTTCCTCCATCCAAACCAGTCCTGGAGCCAAGGAGCCTTTGGCTGCTCAAGCCCTCAGCCAGGTAAACCAACAACTGGAATGGTTCCCTCAGAAGATTTAAATTATTTACGCCAGCTTACTGTGAACAACACAGGCAGACTTCACAGCCCAAATTTCACAGTGAGAATGCTGATAAAACACAACCAATTACACTTCAGGCAGGTAAGATGTGAAGTCAGTGCATCTGCCTACATTCTTATGGATTACCTGCATCAGAGCACATCACTGTGAAAAGAACTGAGAACAACTGTTTGCCATCTTAGACAGAGGTGGAATCACACGACAGAAAGACTTTGGGAGGTTTTGTGTCTTGGTACCCCTGCTCTGAGAGATCTGTGTCCAGTTTTCTATGGAAGGAGATCAGGATTTTGTAAAATGGAATTTTATGTCTAAGACAGGTAAAACAGTTAGATATAATGTCACTAAATAAAGCTGAAATGTAATAGCCAGTATCAGGCTAGTCTTAGATGCAAAAGTAAAACATTGCTTTTGGAAAAACTACACTTACTGCTGATAATTTTAAAAATAAATATAAAATTATCTAGTTGGGTTTTTTTAAAAAAATGCATGGAGAAAATTGTTTTGGATGCTACTTCAGTAACAACCTTAAATAACTGGCAACTAACATCTCATGTGATATCTCTCTACTATTTTCAGTCATTTTGTGAAATGACTGGTTTCACAATCTGACTAGAGCATAAATTTAGATCTCCGTGATACACAGCTTTTCTCTATGTTCACTACCTGTTTCTTTTATTTTTAATACAAAAATGATAGGGTATTTGTTCTTTATATACTAGGATAGCTATATGATTTTCAAGCATATGTTGACATCAGTTATTCATAGCTGTTGTGTCTACAGCATTTTAAGTGAATTTACCACCATTGCTGGGAGAAGGTGCAAAAAGTCCTTTTATTTCTTTATGCAGAGATAAGGAGATTAAGGAGAGGGAACCTGTGAAGTTCCTCCGGGGTTTTATCATTAAGTGTGAACAATGCTGGCATCTCCTGGGTAAGCCATAAGTCTAAGTATGGGTATTGTAAATTCCATTAAGTACCTCTTTTTAGTGGGAACAAAACATTATCTGTCACACAAGCTACTACTTGAGACCACTGGAATAATGTGGTAGCTGTGTACTCTGTCTTTATTTCAGCACTTCTATGTTTTAAAATTTTAGGGCTTTTAAATAATATTCATGGATCATTATGCAAGATTTTGTCTCCTTAGTATGAATTGCCCAAAGTAGGACATTGCACAGTTATTTGAAAAGTTGGGGGTATTTTTTTCTGGGAAACTGCTGATTTGGAGCCACTTTCTTTAGAACATGGGCTATGTAACTTCTCCTTCAAGAGAGATCAAGAAGTCCAAAGCTTCAGCATTCAGCCTTGTGCCATCCCTACTGCTTTGCAGCTCTGTCAGCAGTGTGGGCAAAACAGTCATAGCGTCAAGGTGTTGAGGAGAAGAGTCACAGCTGAGCTGTGTCTACCACTTCCATTTAGATGATATTTTAAAAAGCACGTCTTTGATACTTTCTCTTTGGTGTCACTTGTAATTTACCAACTTCATCATAGCAAGGAGATAAATTCTCTCTGTAAAATGCTTTGCAGAAGCAGTGCTTTACCAAAAAGCCTCTCTGTTGGAAGAAAGATTCCTGAGCCACACAGGCCACGGCTGGAGCAGAAGTGCTTTCAGGAGAAGCCCTTAGGACAGATGAGTTCAAATGGGGAGCTGAGGAAAACTACAGCATGCTCTATATTCTCAGTGCCTTCCTGCAGCAATATTTGGATCCTGACAGCTTTCCCACATCTTTGTGTTCCGTGATACGATGCGGTAACGTCGAAAATGGAACGAGTTTAGAGCCACCGGAGTTATTCAGTCCCTACAAAAATATGGGGCCAGTTTGGCTCAACGGGAATATTATCCAAAGCACACGGGGAATGCCGTTTTCCAGGAGGGAAGATTGGGTACAGAATTAAAACAGCCCAGGATAAATTCCCCAAAGTCAGCGGGAGCCTCCTGGGTGTTAACGAGGGAAGAATTTGGCAGCTGGATTTTTGGGAATTGCTGAATATAGCAGAGCTTGCATTGTCCGTGGGACATCGCCGGAGGGTTCAGCTGATCTCCAACATCTCTCCCATTTATCCCAACATCCCTCAAAATTCCGTTCTGCTCAAAAACGCACGCTAAATAAACTGGGAAAATGTGCACAATATCCAAATATTCATGAATGGTAAAAAAAGGGGACCACAAAAACTTACGTAAGGTTGAAGAATAATCAGATAAACCTGGTCTTTGTCGATATATATATATATATAAAAAAAAAAATATTGGAACTGCTCACTAAATTATGAAACACATGTCCTGGTATCCCTGTTTTTCACAGTACCTCCCGGAACGCAAATATCTCGGATTTCTACGCAATGCTGAAGTTGAGAACATCTAGAAGTGCCCACTTTATTCCAACATCTCCAATCCTATACCATCTGGTAGGTATCAGCAACGCGGTCACTTCTTGGAGAGGGGGGGGGACATGGGGGGAGAGGGATAGGAGACAGTGAGGATTGATGACATGCAGAAAGGAACGCGGCGCAGCCGACAATATTTTTGCACTATTTTTCCTGGAGAAAAATCCCGAGGATTCGTTGGCAAGAGCCTCTTGGCCGGGTGGTTCTGCTATTTTATTTTTTTTTCCAGTTCAAGTTAAGCACTTTGCCGTTATTCAGTGAGGATGTCCTACCACTACTGGCTTCAAAATCTTCCTCCCTGGCAAATTATTATAAACCCCCTCAAAAAAAAAAAAAAAAAAAAAGAAAAAAAAGACTCGTTAGCCTAACAAGTCAATTAGCATCACTCTCCCCTGTGTAAGCGTTCCGACTACAAACGGCTTGCAACAAAAATCCTGGCTCGGGTTGTTTCGGATGGGGTGAAATATCCTGACGTGCCTCAGTCTTAAAAAAGGGGGTTTGGTGGCTGAATTCCCATTTTTTAATGATAGAATTCTTGTTTTCCCTTTGAATGGGAGAACACAGGAAAGGCTTACAGGAGGTTCAAATCCACGGGAAACGGCGTTTTGCTGAAATGATGTTCGTTAATATTTTTAACCAAAGAAAAAGTTACGGTAAAAAAGCATCTGAGAGACCAAAGAAACTTCCTGCCCAAAAAAAATAACACTTTTTTAACTTCTTCCTATTCATCAGCCTGGAAGATAAACAGCCCCCCCCCCCTTTTTGATGGGGAAGCAAGATTTTGTAGGGGAAAAAGAAAAAAAAAAATAAATAATCATTATCCTGAGACTAAAAGCCATTTGTCTGTCCCCAAATGAGGCCGGTGGGTCGGGTGGCTCTGCGGCACCCAGGTTTGGAAAGGATGCTTAATTAGCTAAAGCTGGCTCGTTAAGGTGGAGGAGCTCAGGGGTGAGGAGGGGAGAAGTGAAACCCTTGCAGAGGAAGCGGTGGGAAGAAGTGGGACCCAAAGCTAACGGTAGGTGAGAAATGGAACCCCCCCTTTACACACCATCTCCCCCCCTCAAGAGCAACACAAATCCCGGAGAACGGACCAACAAATTCCCCAAAAGTGAAAAGAAACAACCCAAAAAAAAAAAAATCAGGTTCCTTCCAGAAGATGGGCAATGACCTTCCCAGGACCTGAGCGACCGAGATGGGGACGATGCAGAGACACGACGCCGGTGTGTGTCACCATCATTTTCTTAGTAGAAAAATTAAATTTGAGCAGTTTGAGCATCAAAAATCGTGTTTTGTGTTGCGGGAGCCTTATGTTTTCAGGGTTACAAAGTCACATTTATTTTTTTACAGAAGCCCGTTATGCAAATACGCCCCAAACCGACTAATGACACGCGTGGTATTTAAAACAGGAACTTGGTTTTTTTTTCCTCTATTTTATATTTTCCTCTGCTATTTGCAATCTTTTTCCACGCAGCTAAAGTATCCTCTTTTCAATGGAAATGGAGATATCTTAAAAAAATATTCTTTTTCAATATAAAGTCTGCAAAGCTCAGGTCACCTTGCACTTCAGGCAGGACAAAAAAAAATTAGGAGAAAAAAAAATTAGAGTCACCCTACAATGACACCAAACTCGGCAAATTCAGCTGCGATGAGAAATTGGAAGGGAGGGGAAAAAAGGAAAAAAAAAAATAAGCATCTTTTCATGCTGACACGGGTGAAAATATAACAAGGTGGTGGTTGAGTGTCCGGGAGCGGAGGGTGTCACCCCTGCCTGCTGCAAACTGTGTCCCCCCCCCCGGAGGCTGGGGAAAATCAGCACTTTTAAGTAAAAATGAGGAGTGTTCAATGCAAAGCCAAAGCAGAGGATGCTCCGGATGCATCCGTGCTGCTGCCGGGAGCCAGCTGGCTGTGGGGCATCCCCAGCTCCACCAGTATGGTGGCCTGGTCACTGGGAGCAGACTGGGGATTCCCCACTAAAGGGAGGTTTATTGTAAATACAGTGACCCAGGGATTGTCCCACCTAGGGTTGTCCAGGTTGGAAGGGACCTTTCAGATCCTCGAGTCCAACCATCAACCCAACACTGACCAAAACCATCACTAAAGCCATGTCCCTCAGCACCAGGTTCTGTCCATCTACTACTACTCACATCTCCTTTCCATAGTCCTTTCCTCCAGCTTGACCTCATGGCACCAACACAAGGTAGAGCAACACTTTTGGAGCCAAAAGATACAGAAAAGATATGGAGCAGAGCTCTATGGGGATGGTACCACCACTCCAGATCAACACTAGGGACAAAAGTTATCAAGAATTGTGTAATTAGTTTATCTGAAAGAAATATATTTTTAAAAAAAAATAAATCAAAGCCATTTTTTGGAATTACTCTCCCGCACAGAGAGGAAAGTTTCAGAGATACTACTTTGTTCTTGATTTTCTTTAACATCCTATGGAAATACACACAGAAGATCTCAGAGCAATCGAATCGATCAAAGAATGAAGCAGAAAAGATCTCAAAGAGCCAGAAGTGACACGGCAAAAATTGTAAAAGTAGGTAAATTCAGAATAAGACTCTAATAACTGGAAAATGAAATGACATTGGCACGGCATCGTTGGTCCCCTCTATCCAGCAGCAAGAACCCAGGAGGAAGGAGCCTCATCCATCCCTACTGGGCTACTGAAAAATATGTAGCAAAAGGTGTCTTCCTATTGTACACTTGTAATTCCAAAGTGTCTGTGGTGCTCTCCACGTGTGCGATGGCGTCAGATCTTTCCGTACGGTCTCAGGATGTGCCCAGAAAATCTGACAAGCGGTAGAAGTTTCCATATGGGACTCCAGCATCTCCTGCCCGGGGATGGAGGAGGAGGATGGAGCTGCCTCAGAACTCTGCTGACGGTGCCAAGGAGAGCAGAGTGGTGACTTGCACCAACTGCAAACGGGGTGTTCTCACAAAGTCTTCCAAAGCTGGGCTGGGAATCAATCATTTCGCAAAGCCCGTCCACGACCGGTCATCATGGAACAAAACTTCTAAAAAATGATTGATTTAAACTGGAAGTAAGGATTGAAAAGAATATAGTAAGGATTCGTAGAAAATGATCACTTTTCCACGCTCAAGGTTTAAAAAAAACGGGGAGCAGTGGACCAGGATGTGCTGGAGAAGAGTCACTGAAGAGGCATTAGAAGAAAGTGGAGGAGATCTTCCCACCGAGGCAGAGGGCAAGACACGGGCAACTCTTCTTGATGATGCCAAGATGGCCTCAGGAAACCTTTATCTGAGATTCCTGGAATTTTAAGTTTCAGGACCAAGAAGGCAAGGAGGATTTCCAAACTGTGGAAACGACCTCTTTGGTATCTTCTCGTTGGCAGGAGACACATTAAAGACCACATTGGTGACCTGCAGCAGCCCATCACTCCCTCCCGGGCGCGGGGAAGACGCAGGAGTGAAAACCATAAAGCAATGGGCAACTTTTGGCTAGTTTTCTTTGGAGATGGCTATAATATGCCGGAAGCTTAATCGCCAATGTTTTTCATCACATGATATAATAAAAATAGAAGTCTCTCCAAAAATTGGATTTGTCAGAGCACCTCGTTATCCAAAAGAGACGTAAGACTATATTACAGTGTATGTAAAAAAAAAGAGTCAGAGAAATACCCAAGTGAGTTATATTTCAGTGATACAGTTGTTTTTTATTAGGCTTTATATGCATTTTCCCCCAGACACTTTTGAAAGACAAGGATGTGGGAAATATCCATAATTCTAACTGTAGCATCCTCTATATCTTCACTATTTAAAAAAAAATAAATATGTTTTCTCCCGACAGTCAACCAGGATCCATTTTCAAAGAGAGAAAAGAGGTTGGTTTGTTGTTTGTTTTTTTTTTTTTTAAAAAAAAAACGACAGACCTATAAACATGCAGACAGATGGCTATATTCTGTCATTAACTTCAAAACCAAATAAAAATATTAACTTCTCCATTGTTGCTAAACACACTGCAGCAAAAAACCCGGGCTTACTGGCAGACAGAAGGCAGAAAGAAATACCTGGCTCCTGCCTTATTATTATTATTATTATTTATTATTTGTTAAATTTGGGCACAGAGGGGGGGGAATTGCTTTAAAAATGCTGCCCCCCGAGCTGAGTAAGGCTGAGAAGGGAGGAGAGAGCAGGGGGGGCTGCAGCCCCATGAGCTCCCTGATGTGAAAGATCCCTCCCAAATCAGTGAATTCCACAATTTAATTCTAGGAATCACCCATTTTAGAGGCAGGAGGGGGCTCAAGCCCAGCTCCTCCACCTGCCAGGGGGGACACAGAGCTCCCCCCCCCCCAGCCACAGGCTGCAGCAAAACACCGGGTGGTTACTGGGGGGGGGGAACAAAACCCCAAAAGCTCTGAAAGGGGAAGGGTGAAAATCAAGCAAAACAGGAAAGGGGAAGCGAGAGAGCCCGGCCGCGAGGCATCGCTGGGTGGTTGGTCCACAGCCCCCAGTTTACAGCTGGGGAGCCCATATGGGTTTGGACTATGGGGGGGGTGACTCGGCCAAACCAGCCCCAGGAGCTGCTCGTCACACAAGAGGAGCCGTGCGTGTCCCCTGCCAGCCCCACCGGCCACCACCAGCAGGGACTGGGGGCTCTGGTTGTTCCTCCAGCCCCGGGAACAGCTACACAACACCCAGAGAGCCCTTCAGAGCTGGAGAGGCAACTAATGGCCACGGGCAACCCCGGGGGGGGGCTTGGGGACACAAATCTTGACACAACCAGAACACACTGTGCTTGGTTGCCCTACAGAAGTAGAACCATAGAAGGGTTTGGGTTGGAAGGGACCTTGAAGATCATCCAGTGTCACCTCCCTGCCTTGGGTAGGGACCTCCCACCAGCCCAGGTTGCTCCAAGCCACCTCCAACCTGGCCTTGAACCCTTCCAGGGATGGGGCAGCCACAGCTTCTCCGGGCAACCCACTCCAGGCTCTCACCACCCTCTCACCAAGGAATTTATTCCCCACATCTCATCTCAATCTCTCCTCTTTGAGCATCAAACCCTTCCCCCTCTTCCTGTAGCTCCGCTCTTCCATCAAGAGTTCCTCCTCATCATCACACTCCTCTCTGTGAATCAATCTGCTCCCCACACCTTCATGGTTACCCAGAAAAGAACCCACAAGGATCCCCCAAAGTGGTGCCGCTGAATTTTTCACACCAATCAAGCCCTCTTTACCTAAAACCAAAGTCAGCCTCCTGATGGATATCAATTATTCTCCAATTTAGACACGTTACTTTCATTTACTCTTTTCCACCCAAGGATATATTCTTATTTTATAGAAATTAGACATGGCATTTATAAGACAATATTAGGACCATCGAGCATAACATTTATATATCTAAAAATATACATAATTCAGGATTTTCCACTACAATTCAGAGCCTGCTTAATTCTAGTTCCCAAAGTGCCTCGCCAATTCTTACAGTTCCTGTTTTAGACGAGATTTTTCCGGAGATTTTAGCGACTCTAAAGCCAGTTGGAAGCCTGCACCTTCAGCTTCCTTCCCCATTTCAGCTGCTGGCTCCCAGAGGTTGTTTTGCCCGAGCCACGTTGCCGAAGGGCACGGACCGAGGTGGGTAGAGCTGTTCTTTTTTGGGTACAGCCTCGAAAGCAGAGGCCAAACTCTGCCTCAACTCCCCCCCCAGCAACAGAACAAGGCGTTTAAACATGGAAAAAAAAACAGCTTCCAGGGAAACCGACTCCGCAGCCGGTCAAGGTCAACCCTCAAAACCATCTGGAAAGTTCAAAGGAGCTGAAGAAAGTCATCTGTCACAAAACCCCAACGTTTCTGAATGAGTCAGGCAACACCCGCTGGGTTTTGTCCGCAAGGAGGGCTGGAAAAGCCCAGGAGGGACCATCACGTAGATCCGTAAGCCCGTTAAACCACTCCAACGGGATGAGTTTTCCATTTGCTTTTACTCAAAGGAGGTGTTTCCCACCCTCCTTCCTCCCTTAAATCACCGCCCAAGCGATGAGATGAAGGACCGGCTCATCCCATCCCTTGGGCCAGCTCATCCCAAACCCCCTGGATTCACAGCATCCAGAGGGGCTGTGGCCACGACGAGGGATGAATCAAGAAGTTTTCCCAATCGTTTTCCCAATCTCCTGAGCTTCGACACAGAAAGACCAAGAGGCAAAAAAAAAACCCAACTAACAACCCAACACAAAAAACCAACCCCCCACCCTTTGGCAATCCATCATCAGATAATGTATCCAAGATTTGGAAGTGCAGAGAATAGATAAATAAATAAAAAGCCCGAAGATGGGACTGGAAAGGTGATAGAAGAGAGATTTTTCCTCCCCTTAAAGTGAGAGTGAAGAGCAGCCACCACCCATCCCATGGTGATGGCCAGCTCAGCCATCATCAGAGCCTCAGGAGCCACCCCAGAGCTCGAGTTGGAAGACCATCCAGTTCCAACCCCCCTGCCCTGGACAGGGATACTTCCCACCAGACCAGGTTGCTCCAAGCCCCCTTCAACCTGGCCTTGAACCCCTCCAGGGATGGCAACCACAGCTTCTCTGGGCAACCTGGGCCAGGCTCTCACCACCCTCACACCAAAGTTCTTCCCCACATCTCATCTCCATCTCCCCCTCTTTCAATTTAAAACCACCGCCCAAAGCCTTCACTCTGACTTTCACCTTGCATCGCCACTCATGGGATGAGATACCTCAAAACCCCAGTCTCAGGCCATTAAATCCATGAGGAAAACTCCCCAACGGAGCTGGAAGAGCCAAGTGAGTGCCTGTCTTGCACCGCTCCAGCCCATCTGCTGCCATGAGCCAAGAACCACCCAAAAAAGCATCCCTCTTCTGCACAGCTAAGGTGGTACCCAGGAGAAACAGAACCTCCTGCCTGTTTCTCCTTTCTGCTGAATTCACCCCAACGTGTAGTAGATGAAGTATCCCTTCATCACGTAGTCTCTTCCCAACAACTACACCAGGGGAAGGTCAAAGCAGGAGGACACACACCTCATATCCACGTCTCTCCTACTACCTTGGCCAAGCGTGGTGAAATTGGGGTTCAGGCACACACCCAGGAACCCAAACCTTCTTACCATCATGTCTGTTCAACCTTGCTTCCCTGCTTCAGGAAGAAAATAATCCTGACAAAAATATATGTTTTATCTAAATAGAAGCCTGGAAGTCACAGCAGTGAACAACCCACAAGAACCACAATCAACTGACAATACCAGTTTGTTCTCCTGATGGGTACCAGGTGATGGGGATGAAAAGTGAGAACCTCCTGCTGCTCTTCAGACACCCAAATCCTGTGGGGAGATGCCAATGCCAACACAGCTCCTACATGGAAGGCAGGGCTGATGACCACCCCGATGGGACCCGGCGTCCTCCAGCTCAGCCCCAGAGCAACCATTGTGTCCCAGTTTGAGGGACCTGGAGATCTCATAGAGTGGCCTCCCCACCTTGTCAACCCTAAAGAGAAAGCCGTGGTTCACTGGAATCTCTTTTTCAGGAGCTTTGCCGTTATCTGATGAGAAGCAACACCGTATTTCCAGCCTCCACTCCGACCACGGATTTTGTAACGCGCTGACGAGGCGACAGATTAATTAGGGACAGCAACCCAGAACTGCCTCATCAAGACGAGGCTAATTCCTTACCTAGAAAGTCAGGGAAGAGTCTGGGAAGCTCCTGCTGTCCCACGGGGATGGCACAGCATTGTGCCACTTGGATAATAAAAATAAGAAGAATCTTTTGAAAACAACTTTTCATCTACTTCTATGCAACTTTCTTCACATCCAGAGGAAGATTAAGGCGCCTCGCCGCAGAGCACATCATCATCCTCCCAGTAAGACCAGACCAACCACCACCAGCTTTACCAGCTCCCCATTAGCATTCTGTAACCCAGACAATAGTCTGCTCGCTATTTGGGTTAATTAGCCAGGGAGATTAGGGCTCCCATGTGACAACTAAGGATGATACATGCCAGAGAGCTAATGAATGTGACTACAGCAAGAGATGACAGTCCCCAAAGAAGAAGAGAGCAGGCCAACGGCTTAAATGGGGACATGGATGGACACAGAGTTTAAGCAACGGAATCCCAGAATGCTATGGGGTTGGAAGGCACCTCTGGAGATCATCTAGTCCAACCCCCTGACAAAGCAGGGCCACCCACAGCAGGTCGCACAGGAACCCATCCAGGTGGGGTTGGAATGTCTCCAGAGGAGGAGACTCCACCACCTCCCTGGGCAGCCTCTCCCAGGGCTCTGCCACTCTTGAAAGTGAAGAAGTTCCTCCTCATGTTGAGATGGAACTTCCCATGTTCAAGTTTGTGCCCGTTGCCCCTTGTCCTGTCCCTGGGCACCACTGAAAAAAGCCTGGCCCCATCCTCCTGACACCCACCCTTGAAGGATTTATAGGCCTTGATCAGATCCCCCCCC
>JAOQGM010000019.1:946913-959553 GCA_027564225.1 Gallinago stenura | reverse complement strand
GTAACGACACTTCATTTTGGGAGGAGGTGGGGGGGGGGGGGGAAGAAATATCTTTTGTATAAACTGTCCATTTCAAATTAGCTACAGTCTTGATGTCGATTTTCTGCTTAAAATTCACTGGCACATTTGTTTCAGATAATAAAATTTGCAAGAGCGCTGATAATATGCAAGAGTAGGCTCTTTAAGCAACTATTTGTGCTCGCAAATACAAAAAAGCTTCTCCTGAATTTCCACGTTTACTGTACATTATGCATCGTTTTCAGTCGCTTGAGCACCCCAGCCTTTACTCTGCCTTTTCCAAGGTTTGCAACTGCTAAAGATTCTCTTTTTTTTTTTTTAAAAAAAAAAAAAAATGTTTTAAAAAAGAGAGAGCGTCTACAGCGATGTAGACACCCGACGCATTCACTGCGGAATTTTCGAGACAACCCTCTAGTACTAGAATGCGGCAGCCGCTGCGGATATTTTTTGGCACAAAGACAATGGTGGCAGTGCCAAGCCCCATGGCTAAAACTACTCAAAAGAGGCATAAGGGTAGCATTAATCGTTCGAGTCTTTTACTGCATGGAGTACCCTTGTCCATATTTTAAAACCTAAAAGTACCCGGTTAGTAATATTTGTCGTAAGCCAGGGGGAAAAAAAAAAATAATAAAAACATAAGGAGGGAAAAAAAACAACAACACAACCCAACAAAAAAAAAAGAAGAGCCTGAAATAGAGATGAATAACAAATCTTGTCAGACAACTGATTAATTTTTTTTTTTTCTACCTAGAGGACCCAACTGCTGAACTGTGCCATTTGTTCCCAGCCCTCCGAACAGGCAACGCCATCCATACCCTTCCCTGGCTTTATCATCTGACAATTCAAACAAAGCTCCATGGAAGAAGTTGACCTACAAAGGCTGGTGAATTAACTTTCCAGTAGCCACTTGCTCTTTAGGTAAGGCAAGAAAAAGCATCTCCATTCCCATCGGAGGCGAGAACTGGGTGTAAATATATATATATATATTTTTTTTTTGGGGCAATTAATCAACACAATGCATGCCAATCAAAGGAGAGACAAAGAACTACGCGCAGCTCCTGTTTTCTGACAAACACTGAAGCTCAACTCTCTGCTCCCTAAATACGTCCAGAAAACAACAAAAAAACCAAATCCTGCTTATCTCCACCAAAGTAACCCCAGAGCTTCAGAACCATCTCCTTGGTGGTTTTTGTTCCGCCGCAGCAAAAGCCGAGCCGGCGTAGGATCGATCCATCCATAAAGGAGCCACTTGCCTTTCCATGGTGGACTTTGAAAAATTAATCAAATTAAGTCGAAAATTTAAGCAACTTCCAAAGCAAGTCACCTGATTCCCCGGCTCCCCTTCCCCCCCCCCCCTGCCCTGGGAGATGAGGGCAACCTTGGCTTCTTTCGGGGAGGCAGAAGGAGAGCCACGAGGCAACTCTTCCCATCTGCAGAGAAAAAGAAGTGGAGCTATTTCTATAAACGGCTCGATTCAATCAATTTACACTCATTTCGTGTTTGATGTATTCTTTTTTTTTTTTTTTAATATTCTAATTCAGCTTTCCGCTGCCCTAAATTTGGGGGTCAGCTCTTGGTTAGACCGTAGAAAGGGAAACCTGTCTGGGTAAGGGGGGGGAAATAAAAAAATGATTCTATTAGGGATTGGAATTTTAATGGCTGCGAGCGTTCAGGTCTGCAATTTTACTTAAGCCTATTTCTCATTTTCTTCCTGCATTTCTAGCATTTTTGAAAATTAACGATCGTTCCCTCTGATGGCCCCGGGTCTCAAACGCCTCCTCCCGAAAGGGAGCCCCATCCATTCCCCTCCAAAAGATGACAAATTCCAGGAGAATTCGGCGGCGAGGGCAGAGCAGGCATGAGGAACGGGGAGCCGGAGCCTTTCCTGGGAAAAAGTTCCAAAGAAGGGGCTGAACTTTACAGTTCCAGGTTTGCCTGGATATTCTAATGAGGGTTTATCAGGGTTGATTTGAATAATGATGAGGGCCTTCACCTGGAGCTCTTCCAGTCAAAATTTTCCGATGCCTCTTTGGGTTGCAGGAGAAAGGGAGGATTTGGGTGCTCCAGGGGAGCGACCCCAAAAACCAGAGAACTTCCCACAGCCACCTCATCACCCCTGATATTTTTAGTTTTTCCCAGAGAGATTTGAAAACCTGATTCACTTCAGCAGAGAAATCAAGCCGAAATTTGTACAGAATTGTAAATTATCTCAGGAAAGACCTCACTGAAATAAACAATCCATTGCACACCTATATCCTATATATAGATATATATCCTATATCTATAGGCACCTGGCTCTCAGATAAACATATATATACCCCTGTGCCTCCCAGGCCTTGCTGGTTTTGCTTTCAGAAAAACCAGTCTGCCCATCTTTTCTTCCGAGGAGCCAGCAGGTAGCTTTATTTTTTTCAGAACTTTTCAACGGTCTGTTCTTTAAAAGAAAAATAAAAACACAAAAAAGAGAGAAAAAAAAAAGAAAGAAAAATGCTTTTTGCGTATTAAATGAAATTTTTCTGGCTGTTAATTGAAGGCTGGAAATCCCAACGCCGTCCCTGGCACCGGGGTGAACAGCTGGCTTGAGGCTTGTCCCCCCACTTTGTGTGACAGCCAGCCTTTCCCGGCGGCGGGGTGTCCCCTGGGCCGGTGGCCGGAGCGGTGTTTGCTGGGGGGGTGGCAGGGGGGACAAACCCCCCCCCCGTTGTGCCATCGTCCCCACGTTGGGGACCCGAGTGGCTCCTCTTCCAAGGTTTTGCTGAGCTCAGCCGAGTCAAGCTTGAACCCAGGTTACATATATATATATTTATTTTTTTAAAAATTCACATTCTGCTCTAGGATTTACAGGCAAAATCCCCAATTTTTTGCCGTGAGTTTTTTTTTTTCTGAAGAGCTCCTTTTCCATCACAAAGAATCTCATCCGAGGGTAATGGAAGTATCATGTTAATGAGCTATTCCTGCTTTGTGCTTTACGGGAAGTACGGACAATAAGAACCCAACCCTATGGATTTTAAGCAAAGTTGGTGCGATAACGTTCACCAACCAGGACAAAACGGCGCGTGAGCCAGGGAAGGTCCCCAAACTAGACACAAAACCAGGGGGAAGGTGTTCATCCCAACAGCTGGAATGGCATCGCACCCCAAAATGTAAGACCCCACCAGGGGAAAGAGCTCTTTTTGACAGGAGGAGGATTTTTGCACTTAGGCTGATGTGCAGTCGTTCCGATGCCACAGCAAGTGGCACGACAAAAGGAGATGTTCTCTTTAAACTGTACCATCCAAATGGAAAAGAAATTAAATCCTAAACCCCCCCCCAAACACAGGGCTTGCGGCCGGCATCACCCAGTGGCCTTCAGGGGGAAGGGAAGGGACCTTCCCAATCAGGGAAGATCAAAATTTAGCCACGGCCAAAGCAGGATGAGAATGTGAAGAGAAGAACCTCGAAGAACGTGTTCCACCAGCTTTATGTGGAACGGTCCTTCAGCCCTCCACCAGTCCCACCAAAACCAGTGAGATGGCAAAGATTATCCCGCTCTCCCCCAGCAGAGAGGAGGAGGAGGAGGCTGTAGTACGGGATGGATGGCGCCTGGTCCCTTCCAAACAAGCCCCTTGAACCCTTCCCACCAGGGAGGTGCTTGGGCATCACCATTCCATGGCCATCCCCCCAGTTGGGCCACGTCCCACCAGCACAGGGCAAGCGGGTGCCTCGTGTCCCCCCCCAGCAGCCGGCGGGGAGACAATCCCTCATTCAGAGCCAAGAGGCATCCGACTCCGTAAACATCTCCTTAGTCTCCCTTTCCCTTTCACGTGTGCTGGGGATTTCAGTCTGGAGGAAATAATTAACGCTCCTCTAAGCCCCAACACCTGGATCGCTTCTGGAAACAGGCAACGTTGGTTTGGGGAGAAAGGCAAAATTGGGAAGAAAACCCATTCCCCAACATTTTACCCGGCGCATCCTTGGAAAACCTAAGAGCCCAAAGAAGGGCAGGGGATGAAAGCAGGCGACAGAAGACAGAAAAAATCAAATATCAAAAGCATTCTCTAACAGTAGAGAATTAGGATAATAAAAAAGGGGGGGCTTTTTCATAAACATCTAAGACAAGAACGTGGTGTAATAACACTCCAGCCCTGGAAGGAATCTATAAGACTCCAACGTAAAGCACTGGATGCTGGTTTATCCCAAAAGTCAGCCTGGCAGGGCTATTTTAAATTGAAATACACTGCAGGGTGAGCCCTCCTCGTTTGTTGAGGGACCAGTTCAGGAGATCTTTATCCGGGAGCTGGAAAGCTGGGGTTTCACTCAAGCATGAAAAAGGCATCATGGCTTTAAAACAAGGCAGATAAGGATCTAAGGATGGATCTAAGGACAATAAACCTTCCTCCAGCCCCAGCCCCGGGCTCTAAATCTCCGGAGGGTAAAGCCACCCCTACGGAGGAACCGTTATTAAAAAGCTACTAAAAACAAACGGTGTTGGCCACCAGAGATGGAAAGCCTTATCCTTCAGCCAGGGGATCAAACTCACACACCTCAGGGTCACACCACCAGAAACCATTCCTCATTAGGCAGCTGCAGTTTGTCCCAAAGTGACTTAAAAAAGGCACAATTTCAGGACACACCCCCCCCCACTCAATTATACATTCCTACCGAGCTGGGATTTATTTGGAATATCATTCAGTACTGAAAAATAAAATAAAAAAAAAATTTAAAAAAATCCAACAACCCCCCAAACAAACCCGCTGGCGTTTATTTTTGTTATAATTTTGATGTTTTAAAAACAATAGGTTGGATAATTGGGACAAAAGAAGCATCAGGAGCGATGTGGTAAATATCCTGTAACGTTGCGAAACACCCAATCGTCTCCCATCGGGAATATCCAGCAGAGGGCATGCAGACCCTAATCAGATTTTTCCACTTGAGAATTGCCATTTCCTAAATGTTTTGGGAACAATTTTGGGGCTGAGAATACAGGCAAACTCATAGCATCAGTACACACGCTCTCCATCCTCGAGAAGGATAAAGCTTTCCCATGAAAAGACACCAAGGAAAAGCCACGCTCCTACGGTGGAAAAAAAAAAAAAAAAGAGGGATTTCCCACCTCTCCCAGCTGACAATTCTCCTTTCGCTGCCAAATGGAAAGACAAGGACCCTCATGCCAAAAAAATGACCCTTCCTCAATATCCTCAACCCAAACTTCCCAGCCAAAAGGAGCGCTGCACTGAAGAGCAAAATTCAGGTTGATTTACAAATATTTTATTCAGATTTTTATCCTAGATTCTCGCTAATTATTTCTTAGAACGGGATGGCGATTTCACCTGGGGTTTCTAGTCAATATTTTATTGTTTTATTATATTTAGTGCGAGGAAATGAAAGAAAAATTAAAGAAAAAAGCTGATCCAGGGAAGACTTTGTCATTTTCCATGTTTGTTTCCGAAATCACTGGCTGCAGTTTATATTATAGAAAACTTGATAGTGTCTACCCAGGTTTTAGGGTCCTCCAGCCGAAGCACTTTATCCAGGGATGCCGAGCCCCTCTCCCAAACGGGGCAGGTTCCCCGTGCTCCGAGAGGACCAAGGAGAACCATCCATTGCTTCCTGCACCCATGGACCACCTGAGGGTCATTAACTGCTCCCAGAGCCCTCACCTCTGCTCTCCAGCATGGAGTAATGGCTACTAGGCTTTCTTATCAGATAATATATATATATTTTTTTTCTTTTTAAAGTTTCAGTAGCCCTGGGAGATGAACTTAATTTCCAAGGTCTACAAGGCAGGCAGCTTAGGTTACACGGAGGTCACAATAAATAATCCTCATCCCTTGGCCGGCGCGGGCTGCGCCGCCGCTGCCTAAGTTGAAATGACAAGGCTTTATTATTCCTAAGCACTCGATTCGGAAACATTTGCACAATCTGTTAAGTCCAGACAAATTTAAATGGTTCTGACATGCAGCCTGCTAGGGTCAGTGACAGGGATAATGCCTCTTTACGTGGGTAAAATTTTGTGGCATATAGGTCACTCTCTTAAGGGGAATCAACCGCGTGTCTCTTCTTTTGCATTTCCACCCCAATCCTTCATCCCGCAGCCTGGAGCTGAGAGTGAAATGCAAGAAAGGAGCCCAACGCTCAAAGCAAAAATCTGCTTCCAGGACAATCCATTATATCTGACAAGTTAAATGTTCCATGGTAGACCATATGGCATCGGAGCAGGGCCGACGATGGAAGAGGGAAACTCAGCAAATGCATCACAATTAAGGAGTTTGACTATAGACTTTTCTTTGATTTACTTTATTTTTTTATTAAATTTTGGGGTATTGTAGTCTTTCAATTTTCATATAGCCCTTCCAAAGCCTCTACCTGATCTACCAAGCTATAAACGAGCAGTTGGGCCACCAGAATTATTTTCTCCAACATTTTACGGTCTTCGTTACTTTAACCATCACTTTTACACCTGTACGTTTGCCAAGAGTAGGGCATTTCTGTTATTAGTAGATTATTAAAGACCAAAGAAAAAGTGAAGCCAACAAAAAGAAGAAAACAGGCTAAAATCCCTGTGCCCAAGGCCTCGGTGATGGGCTCTCAGAAGAAATGTCCCCCCCTTGGTGAAGGGCTGGGATCTCCAAGACTGAGGGCTGCAGGGGGACTCATCCCACTGAGACCCACCACGAGCTGGGGGATGGATTATTTTCCAGATTGGAGGTCAGGAGAACTCCTCCACGGGCCAGAGAAGACCATGATGGTCTGGAAGATCTTTCCATCTTCAAGGTCCAGGACTTTATGATCTACAGAGCTACATACATTCCTCCTGCACCTTCTCACTGCTCAGCCTTAGGTGTTCTCACCAGGTACCAGCCCCCAGTTGCCACGGACCCTTTTTGATTGCCAAATCCTACGATTGAATTAACCAAAGACGCCAACAGAAAATTAACCCCTTCTCAAAGGCACCCACCAGCCATAATCACTTTCTGCTGAAGATTCCTAACAAAGGGACCCTTGCAAGCAGCAAGGTTGGGAAGATTGGGAAACCACCATGAACTGGGAATACTGGCTCTGTCGTGCCTACGGAGACGGGTCACACAAATAACAAACGGAGCAATTAGAAGAAAACCCACGCGAGTTCGCTTCGTACAACAAAATTCCTAAATCATTTGGCCACGGGGTGCTAAAAAGAATAACTAGTATTTTCCACAACTCCTCGTGAAGGCTGTCCCCTGGGCAAGAAGACAGAAGGACTTCTCCAAACTCCTCGTTCTCCTGGTCCAGCATCACGCAGGGTCCACCATCGTTCAGAAATAAAATCTGCAGAAATAACCGCCCGACCATTTTTGGGCAACGCCCTGGGGTCACGTTGCTAAAATAAAGTAGGTAATAAAAAGTTACAGCCTTATTTAGGCATTTAAATAAAGTCTCACAGGCAGGAGCGGACCCACGGCGGTGTCACTGGTGATACTGGGAGCTACTGGTGCACAGCTCACCAAACCAAACCACTTACTGGGCTCTGCAATTGGGAACCGGATTTTCAGCACTTATTTTTGTAATCCTTTTTTTTTTTTTTTTTTTCCAATTTTGACCTTGTAAAGGTCATTCCTACCAGTAAGGGCCCATCCCACCCGGTGCTGGGATCAACAGACACTTCCTGGAGATTCCCAGAGGGATCACACGGGAACGGAGAAAGGCTTTCACCGAAACCAAGGGGCGTTGAACCCAGTACACCCATGGCCAAATCATGCCTTTCTAAACCCAAAATAGTACTTCATCACTGCCTAATTAGCCAGTAGGCTTGCAAAATAATATTATTTTTTCTAACATTAAACGTGTTCTTATTCAGAATAAGTATTTCTCATTATTTACTGAAACAGTCCTTAATGAGCTTTGAAAACCTCAATTTCAGCGGGAAAAAGAACATAATTTTTCAAAAATATATTTATTTGCGGTTTGTTACTCCTTGTAAGAAAGTGGGTTTAGATTACTTCAAACAGATCATTGTTATTTCTATATTTTTGGGGAAACTGTCATTGTTTTGGCTACCGTGAAGGAAGATTAAAGCAGAAAAACTGGAGAATAAAAAAAAAAAAAAGCTTTCAAATTTTTGACAATCTCTAAATAAATCAAGAAGTTCCTATTTTGAGCTCGGCAGGGCTGAAAGGCGGGGGGACGACACACAAACCGCTACGGAACCAAGGCTGAAAAAACCCAAAATCCAACCCGAGTGGGCTCCATCCCTCCGGCGCTGCAGTTCTTCGCACAGATCTTAAATTTATTATTGATTTAGCATTTAGTACTGCAGGCACTGGAACAAAGCCCTCCACGATTATAAATGCATGCTTTTTGTGGCACGTGCTTTCATTTTAAAAAAGGGTATTTTTTTTTTTTAATTTTTTTTTTTTTAATTTTTTTTCCCCTCCTCAAAGATCCTGCATATTAAAAGGACATCAACTTCTTCAAAAGTCACGCATCTTTCAAAATGTGGGGTTTTTTTAACAATTTAAAGGTTACTGCCAGAGATGCCAGGGAAGGATTTCGGGGTGGGTTTGTCGGGGGCTGTTGTGGGGAGAGGAGGGAATCTGTTCCCAAGGGTCCCATGGTCCCGAGGGAAAACCTTTATGCCTTTAAGGGCAGTCTGGTTTTAATGGGATTTCCCCCGTTTCCAGCAGAAAGCGCGGGTGCCATTCTCAACTATTTCTTGTTTAATTGGGCACATCCCAAATAGATAATGGCTCTTTAAAACACTCCTGGCATCGGCGAGCCACTGGGCTAGCACCACCGAGGAGACAAACCGTTTCCACTGGATGGTTTTTTGGTTTTTTTTTTCCTAATCCAGCTCTATAGGCTCAGGGAATAAATCTCAGGATATCAGGAGCGATGTGCCCACCTACCCACGCCGGGAAAAAGCGGAGAAAGGAGGTGGAAAAAGAAATGCAGCTACGTTCACACCCTTAAAACAAAGCAAAAACGAGGCAGATATTTGTGCTTTGTAGCTTCCGCCGCTAAATCCCGATCAACATTTTTATTACTAATTAAAATGTCCATATGGTAAAACAGCACCTGATCCAAGGAGCTTTAAAGTACGGCAATTGTCAGCGTTGAACTTCGGCGTTTCATTAGCAAACCTGAAATTTTGGCCTGGATTTAGTCTCAAATGCAGCGTTTTCTGTGCCATTAATGAAAGAGAAAAACTTTGGCAAAGTGTTTACTTTCCCTAGATTATATTTTTCAACCAAACGTGTTTAAAAAAGAACAGAAAAGTGAAGTTTAAAAGAAAGGAAAAAAAAAAAAGACTGGAATTATTCTTTGTTTTCTTATCAAAGAGTTAAATATATCAGATATAAAATTTTAACACAGCTAAAAATAAGTCCAAGTGCAAGCCTTATATGTTGTTAGTGTCCAGAATCTTCCCAGTTCCACGTCAGTACTGGGGACCCAACAGAGAACCTGCCATGGAAAAGGGTTTCAGAAGCCCTAGTGCCACCAGGCTGCACGGCAGCCACCTGCCTCGGACACTCATCCCCACTGGGATACAAGTTTTCCAGGGTCTGGATATAGGAAAGAAACTATCCCGTATTCCTGGCACACACCTTGGCCATTCCCAGCTCCTCCATCCAACGGGTGACACAGGACACATGCTCTCACCACCCTCAGGTGGCCCCAGGAGCAGCTGGAAACCTATTCACCGCATGACGTTAAGCACCTGGAGACAGGTATCATTACCTGGTTTGCTCTTCTTTCCCAGGGGAATTCCTACTGGAATGATGACATGGGGAAAAGGTAACATTTCCAAGCAGGGCAGGACTGGGAACAAGTATCCCAAGTGTCAGCGTGTGTCACACGGAAATTGCATGGGAATTTTTTTTAAAGGTAAATCAGAGGTGCCAAACAAATCAGGACTTTTCAGTGGATTGGCAAAAGAAGATCATTCTTCCCAGAAAACAGGATTATTTCCCAGAAAACAGGAGAAATAATAGGTCTCTGGAATAGAAGCATAAAATATCCCGGATGATCGTGAAATCTATTCTCTGTATAAATTAAGAAGAGAGCAAACTGGGCCTGAAATTAACTATTTTTGGAAAAAATCCCAAATTAGAAGAGTAAAGAAGACAACCTGATCTTATTGGTTTTATCCTATACCAAGGTTTGGAAAAGCCTGGGATCCTTTCTTCCTACAGCCAGAGCTTCCACAGCCCGTCAGGACGGCTATGGGAATGTGGGAACGGGCTTCTCACTACAGAATATTGCAATGATTAAAAAAATCATTCAGATATTCATTTATTATTTTTATCAAGGAAACGTATATAAAATATACGGCGGGCTTATCCAAAAGGCTTCTTTCCCTTCGCGCTGAGAACAAAACCCACCTCTCTCAGTCCATTCAAGATCCCGTTGCTTCCCATTCACTATAAATTAAAAATAAAAATAACCGTTTTTTCAGCTCCTTCCCAAGGAAAAAAGTACAAATAACACCTCTGATTTTTTTATATTTTTTTTTTTAAGGAAAATTGTACGGCAGAGATGTATTTAAGCTTGATGATAAAGCTTCTTCATAGCTTTCTAAATCCAAATCCTTCCCAAGGAGCTCCACCAAGGTCAAGGGGCTCTTACCAAGGCCATCTCCAGTTCCTTACTGGGAGAAAAATGAACCAAAGCTTATCCGTGACGCCACCAGTTCAGACTGCAAAGACCAGTATCACCCCAGTACACCCAGGAGCAGGGACACAGAGTAAAACCAGCCCCTCGTTTGAAAAATTAATTGGGGAACAAACGACGCAGGTGAAAGCTTTTCTGCTCTTTCTTTTCAGTCCTTGGGCACCTGCGCAATCTAAACCCGTCTCCCAGTAGCTCTCCAAAAGGATAAACTGGAATGTGCCCCCCCAGCAAAGGCACCATGCCCACCCAGTGCGGTGCTGACCACAGCCCCCTCCCCTGGGCAGGTGTTGGGGGTGTCCCCCCCCCCAGGAAAAGGTAACACCACCTCCAGAAACACCACCAAAGGTAACAGGAACACCACCAGTTACAACCAGCATTAAAACATAGTTTTTTTTAAAACCAGGGGGGTTGAGTTGGATTTTTTTCGTGTGTGTGCATGTGTGGGGTTTTTTTATTTTCTTATTTTTTGGAAAGGAAACACTGAACTTCTAAAATTAAAACATTCTGTGTCTAAACAATCAAATGTGTTTTTAACTCGTTCTACCACTTCCTCATTTCCACTTTTTTTGTTGTTGTTGTTTTTTTTTTTAAAAAATAATAAAATGGCCAAGGGTTTCATACGATGGCATTTCAACACCACCGGGAAAGTTTCTCCAGTCCCTGAATTTTTTTTCACCGAGCCCAAAAAGACAGACTTTAGGGAAGGGGGGGAGAATAAAAAAAATTAAAAAAAAAAAATAAAAAAAAAGAACCAATCACAGCAGGAATCTCTTTAAAAGGAGAGACAAAAAAGAAACCCCATCTTGAAGAGTGGCTCAGCGAGAGTTGTAGCGTAGAGAAAGAGAAATAAAAAGGCTCTCCCGACTGTAAGAATGAACCTATCGATTCAGATTGCTTACAGGTGACATTACACCATCTGCTCGGGCACGCTGCCCGTCCGCCAGGAAAGCAGACCAGAAAAGTAAAACCTGATGAGTTTTGAAAGAAAGAGTTATGCAAAAAAAAATAAAAAAAAGAATTGTTTTATATAGTAGAAATTAAGTAATTTAGTAGCTCCCCGTCCTGAGCTACAGAAAGTTCTTAGAAAAAAAATAAAATCCAATACTCTGTGCAGAATGGATGCTCAATCAGGTCGTGGGTAGAGAAAGGAAAGGTCTTTTTTGCCCCCCCCCCAATGTGGTCCTGCCCTGGCCCGGAGCGGCTCAGCACCCCCCGAGGTGAGGGGGGACACCTGGGGGCTCTGGGCAGTGGGGCTGGGGGTTAAAGAACTAACCAAATGCAGCCCCCAGGCACCCCCAGGGCAGGGAACTCTCCGGGTACCGAGAGAAGCAGCTTGAGGTTTGCTTTTATTTTTTTTTTTTAATTTTTTTCCTGCCAAAATAAGTGGTTTGATTGTCCCTACCCCAACCAGGAGCAGCGCCGCGTATTGAGACTGCCTCCCATCTTCCTCCCTTACCCCATTCCCTTCCTTTCCCATTTTATTATCCCAGGAGAGCATCCCAGGATGGCATGGATGGGGGGGATGTCACAGCCCCCCTCCTGCCCCAAAGGAGCC
The DNA here is from genome assembly GCA_027564225.1 of Gallinago stenura. Lineage (NCBI taxonomy): Eukaryota > Metazoa > Chordata > Aves > Charadriiformes > Scolopacidae > Gallinago > Gallinago stenura. The sequence goes on along the minus strand of JAOQGM010000019.1, from coordinate 947,351 downwards.
GCCCGGCCGCGGGGATTTCAGCCGCAGCTCTTGGAGGCCGGAGGAGCAACTCGGGAGCAGGATTAGATCCATGCGGATTCCCGGCCTCCAAGGAGCAGGGAAGAGCCGGGGCCGGATCCCGCGCTCCCGCTAAGCCAGCTGATGCCAAGGGATCTGTTTCGGCACGAGGAAGCCTTGGGTGGATAAACAAATGGGAGAATTAATTAGATAAAGCCGGGAGAGAACAGAGCGCGCGAGACGCCTCGTCTTCTCCGAGTTTATTAGGATGCAGGTATAATAAAAGAAAAAAAAAATAAATAGAGAAAAGGGTGGGGGGGCAAAGTTTTAGAGCAATTTCCATATTCTGAGAAGACACCAAGAGTTATTTCCAAAAGAGCCCGACGCTCGTGCATCCAACTATTTCTGCATCAGGGTTGTTGTTTTCCTTTCATTCTTTTG
>JAOQGM010000019.1:915477-934366 GCA_027564225.1 Gallinago stenura | reverse complement strand
GCTCAAATACCCCCCCCCCTCCCTCCCCAACATCAGCTCAGCTGGAGAACAGCAACAAATGCTTATTTGAAAGCCAAACCCAGCTCATCCATACAAAGGGCAGCAGCTCATTAACCATTAAAGTGCCTTCTGGAGGTTTCTCTATCAATACGCTCGCAACGCAGGGAAAAAAAAAAATAAAATTAAAAAAAAAATAATAAAATGCACTCTCTCAAGTAGATAAAAGCCTTTTTGAGTCATCTGTGCCCACCTTCCCGCGGAAGGGAGGGCTGGCTTCTTGCAGCAGGAGGATGCTCCCTCCTGCCCCCCCAGGGAGGATAACTTCAGGCAATATTTTGCAAACTCCCAATTTGTCCTCCGAATGGAGATCAAACGCATCCCAGTGTTTTTTCCACGCGGCGCCCGCCCGTGCCACGCCAGGCGGAACACAGCCCGCACGCAGAATAACTCCCCCCCCCAAAAAAAAAAAAATGCTTGGATTTGTTTAAGAACAAAACACAAAAGGAATGTAAACTTCACTGAAAACTATGTAGTACAAAATAATATTTCAATTCTTCGCTCGGTGCGCGGACATTAAATCACCAAGAGTCTACAGTTTCTATTTATACATCTGCTGCTGCTTCCCCAAATAAATGGAAATGTCCTTGTAATTTCTTTTCTCCCAGCCTTAGGAATGGCTGGGGTCGAACCATCCCGACCACAAAACAGATTAACTCTTCCTTGGGAACGGGACCGTCTACCTCCATCAACAAAAGGTTTTGCAGCACATTTTTTTTTTTCCCCCCCTGCTCCTTTTGTTCCCAGACAAGGGAGAGAGGAGAAGCAGGAGGGACGTGGCAGGACAAGAAGGGCTACGTTCCGAAAAGCGTTTTTAAGGCATCTCTCAAGGCCCCCAGTTGAGGGCAAACGGTGTGATTTTTTTTTTGTTGTGATGATCTTCGAAAGCTGAAGTTCTGCATCCGAGCTCCTCGGGTCTCAGCCTTGACCCCCTGCATAACTGAACTCAAACTGTACTCGGGGTTATCCAGAAGCAATTCCACTTTGCTGGGCAGAAACCACTAAAACCAATCCAGAAAAAAAAAAAAAAGAGGCTGGAAGAAATCCTTGTCCAGCTGTTCCCGGATGGAACCCGGAGTCTTAACTTACACATAAACTTAGATAGATGGTCATTAAAGAGCAGAATAGACCATGTCTGGAATCAGTGGCTGTTTTGTGATTCAGTTCTTGGGGACACTTTTAGCATCCACGTTTATTTCCCAGATTAGCACCCTTTTTAAAGCCTGGAGACATTGAAAACAAGGTGTTTTGGTTGGTGACAAGTCTAGATTTGGCAAAAAAACCTCAACAGATGATTATTTTCCCTTATTTAGGTTGAAAACCCTGTCTTGGATCCCTTCTTGTGCGGTGGGACCTGTCCCCTCCAGGTCATCGCTGGTGTCCACAGAAATAGCAGTGCTGCTGGAAGCCCCAGCACCATTTCCATCCACAACCATGGGACCACGTCAAAGGCCACCTTGTAGTCCAGCCCCAACACGCTTTAAAACATTTTAATTGAAAACCAGAACCTGGGATTTCCAGTTCTCTGGTTTCTGAAGCCTTCATCGACCATTTTAGTTGTTATATTCAGATTTTCAGTTATCAAAACTCCTCCTAGTTGATGCTATAGCTATCCAGACAACCACAGATATTTTTTTTTTCTGGAGAACACAGCCCTGCTTGGGATTCCTGAAAATGCTCCTTTGACTGCTTTATCAAAGAGTCATCACGTTTCTTTCTGTACGTCGGATGCAATTAATTTTTTTTCCCAAATATAACATTCACATCTTCGTTTTCTACCCACTGTAAGTTGCCAGGCTCCTTTGATAAATGCCCTCACTGATCCTAAAAAACTGCATTGCTCTGAAGAGGCTTTAGGAAGCAGCAAAAAAAAAGAGGCAGACACCCTTAAGATGGATATATGGCTGCTGAGAGTGTCCCCTATGAAGCATCACAACCAACACTTCCCCAAGTGGTGGCATCTTTGGGTGCCTCCGAACGCCCGAACCGAGAGACCATCAAACCCCTTTTTGCATTTCAAATTTACAACTGAAAAATAAAAAAAATAAAATAAAAAAAATAAAAATCACCGGACCAGTTTTGACATTTCCCTCCTGGTTCCTCACGGACCTTCACTTCTCCAGCTGCAAAAGGGGAACCGAAGCCACCTGACATAACAGAGGGGGTGTGAAAAAGAATTAACGTTCGCGATGTGCCAGACGCTAACTGAGAAAATCCAAAATCTGCCAGGATGAAATGTAATCTCATTTTAGGAAATGTTGAAATCATTTCTGCAGAAGGTTAAAAAAATAATAATCAGGCTGAGTCAGATACACAGCATGGAAAATTTCAGCCCAAATGTTTATAGTTTAGCAATTGAAAGCAAGGCCTTATAATGCCGTGTTGGGTAAACTTAACTAATCTGCAAAAATTCCAGTTCTCCTTAGAATAACAGGAACAGAATCAAAGCTGCAGGGATTAAAAGCAAATGCCGCAGCAATAGTCGTACGGAGACAAGTGCTATCGTAGCATTAAAAATAATATTAAAATTTGGCACGTCTACGGAGTAACCAAGGAACTCGGGATGTCTTCCAGACAGTAATTCATCGTATCTCACACTATTCCTGCAAAATCCATACCGTGTGGCTCTTCATTCTGCATTTAGCAACAGCAAGAGAAAACACAAGCGGAGATCTCAGCTGCTGAGAGATCTACCTCCAGTGACCTCAGAGCCTTCTACAGAGGCACCAAGAAGTCAATTCTGGGTTCTAGTGAGGAGCATAGGAACTTTTTCAATAAGAAATCTAAAATCACTACTGCCAACACCAGGAATGTGATGTTTCTGGAGGGAGGAGGGGAGGAGGATGCAAACTGTCCACGCGACAGAATAAGAAAAGAGCTTTTGATGGTTTCTATTCTCATTTTTCCTACCTTCCAACAAACTGGCTTAACTCAGCTTTATGAACCTCCAGGAAAGTTCTCTCCTTGTCCCCACCCTGCGCCGTGACCGCTGGCCAAAAGCTTTTCACAACGCCTCACCTTGTGTGGGTCAGAGCGCTTTGAAGCAACGTAAACCTAAATATTCCTGGTAGGCAAAGAGGGGAGGAGAGGAACTGAATTCTAATGACCCAGCAGCTGTCACAATACGACCACAGTAACCAAATCAAAATATCAACCACTAACCCAGATGAGATTCAAAGGTCACCAAATAAGCCAGCAGCTTTCTTCAAGCAGCGCCTGCAACCCTCCGTCTAATCCTGGCACCGAAACGCTCCATCCAGCTACGGGGGGTTTGGGAGGAGGTCAGGGAAGGGATTTAATGTAGTAGCAAGGTACCCCACGCAGCAGGAGAACCATTCCCATAGAGCACACCTGGAAAGGGGAGAGGTGATGGGAAGAGACACCCAACGTGCCATGGCCATTGCAGCCTGGAGACACTCCAACCCCACCTGGAGACGTTCATGCAACCCGCTCTAGGAGGACCTTCTTGGGCAGGGGGTTGGACCACTTGGTCTCCAGAGGTCCCTTCCAACCCCATGGGATTCTGTGATTCTCCACTCCTCCCACCAGGCTTGCTCCAGCATCTAAGCACAGGCTCCCCGCTAGACACCGGCCACGTAAAAATGGATTTTGAAATACAAACATCTGAGAACTAAAACACAATTAAAGCCCTCGTTTAGCACAGCCTGTCTGCAAACATCTGTGGCTCCCAGGTAGGGGGCCAGCAATACCTATCCCCTGGAAAATCACCTCAAATCAGGAGCAAATGCATTTAAGTCTATACTAGTGCATTACCATTAAACCAGTTCACGGTTTAACCAGTTCAAGGAGGAGCACGGAAAGAAAACTTTCTTTTTGCGACACCAGAGTTCATGGGGACCTTTCCTTGGGGGAGTTCAAAGACCCACCAGGAAAAGGGAAGACGATAAAGAACATTTTGGAGCTGGGAACAGGCAGTTCATGAAGCCTCTGGCCAAGGAACGAGCACTCCGCGTTGTTCATAACCTCAATATTTAGGTTTCTCCTAAAAAATCACAAATGGAGAGGTGACCAGCGCAGACCGACAGTCTTTGTAGGGCAATGCCTCCACCGGGGTGGTGTCAGTAGAAACATCAGGATTTCCAGAGCTCCTAATCACAGCATCACACAGCTCATTTCTTTACCTCGGTGCCTCCAAACCTATTTGTATAAAACCAACTATTTCTTAAACCAAGTGGAACCAGTATTTTCACTAAGGTTGGCAAAAAACGGAGCTAGGAATGAGATTTTTTTTTTTTTTCTGTAACCCAAGGGCAGGCAGAAGAGAGAAGGACTTTCAAGTCCTAAAGACTCCAATGGAAGTCAAACCCGAAATCCCAGTGGGTTCCACAGAAGCGTGTGGCCGTTCGGGAAGGGGCTCCACGCACCACCTAAGCCCCGTGGCGTGAGTTAAGAAGGGAGTGTTGAAATTTCCTTGCTTTTTTTGGCTTCTATCAGCCCCTTTAAAACTGTTGTAACCATGTTTGGTACGTGAACACATACAAACGACTACAAGCTCCAACATTGTCCCATATGTTAAACAACTCACAAATATTTCCCAATATTAAAAGACAAGGCGTATTTGAGGGACGTATATTAGAGCTGCAGAATGATATATCGCAGTTACAGCTCCGTGTTTTTTTTGGCTCCCCTTCAACCCTTTAAAGCAAAGCATTGGCTTAGTTCATTGACAACTGCAGAAGAAGGGTGTGATCTTGGCCGAGCGTAAGCATTACTAATATTTTTTTACATCATATATTTACTTTAACCGAACTCATTTATCAACTGTAATTAAAGAAAGTAGCTATCATTCACTTACAAATAATTATAGCCTCTCTTCATACCGCTCCGGCGGGTTTGCTGCTAAGCTAAATGATTATTCAAGGGTGTCAAAACTTTCTATTGGGGGGTGTGGGGTGGAAGGAGGGTCCCTGCCAAAGGCCCCCGGGCGAAATCTCGCTCCTCTAAAGCCGACCGGGCTGGAGCTCCCCTCTCCTGAAACCCAGGAGCTCACAGGTCCCAGCACAAACAAGGCCTCCAGTGTCCCTCGCCAGTAATTTAGCTCTTCCCTTTTGCAAAAAAGTATATTTATGGTGTTTTCAGAAATCCTCCCCTACTTTAAAAGCCCCGTCCCCGAGCATGTCCCGGTTTTTCCTGCCGACTGGTCGCTTCTTCCGAGCCCTCGGAAACCACCATTTACCTCTTTCAGCAAATATTGCTGTTACCACGTCAAAATTCCTATCCCTCTCACAGCAAGAAAACACAGTTCTGTTCAGTAAACACCATCGGGGGACATTTTTCAAATTGCAGGATAGCTTCAAAAAAAATAAAATAAAAAAAAAAATCCCTGTTCCCACCCTTACGCTGAGAACTATCAACCCCCAAAACGAGGAGGAGGGATTTAAACCCCCCCAAATTTTCTTTCTGGTTCACTTATTCCCCTTTCAACACCACGGTCAAGTTAAGAAATTTGATTTCTTACTTTGTATTCTGGAATTGACAAAGGGAGGAGAGAGATTGTCATGCGACCCAAGGTCTCTGCTCGCCATATGATCATAGTGAGTCCCATCTCCATAGTTCTGTTAACAAATTGGGAAAAAAAATAAATACAATTTTACAAGTTTAAACAGCACTTTTCAAAACCTACAGGTTCCATATTTCCCTTCGAAGATCTAAGCCAGCTAGAAGAAATATCGTTCCCTTTATTGGGTTCCCCTATTGATTCTGCTGGAAGTGATGCGTTCCAGAACATTCTTAAAGCTGTTTCAAATTTTTATTTCATTAGTAATTGACTTCGCTTTGCCGCGTGGATAATCCCGAACGGGTGAGCGAGATGAGGATCCTGGAATTTGGTGCAATTCAGCATAAAGCCCTCTACTTGGCATCCAAGTCTTCTCGCCCATAACACACGCGAGAGGAGCAAAGAAATACCGCTTTTAAAAATAGATTTTAAAATGTTAGGGAGAAGTTTGTCATCTTAATCACCTCACTGCTATGTACTGGACTATAAGAAAAAAATACAGATTTTTTTTTTCCACAGTGGGTGTGGAAAGTTAGATCTTCCTGAAAAGCCAGCCCTGCTGCCTTGTTACCCCTCAGCATCTCCCTGGGCATCAGGATCCATCCCCGAATTCTTTAAACACTCGTGGTGTCACTCAATTAGCCAAAAATCTTAAATTTAACTACAAATATTGGCCAAGTGCAGCAGTCATGCACTTTTTTTGTTTCTTCGGTTGAGAACTCAGGAGAAACTCTTTCTCCCAAGGTGGAAATAGCATCATCTTTTTACAAAGAGGGAAAGAGAGCGGGGTCAGGGCGGCTGCAGAATAACGCGGCAAGTTAATGCACAGCCTTGATTCAAACCCCAGAATTCTTCCCGGGCTCGTGCTCTTTCCTTTCTCTCTCAAAACTTAATTGTACGCTCACATTCAAGTTTTTGCATGCATAAATAATTGTGTGTGCAAATTTCGAATTTACTTTTCAAAACGTTTATTCCCTCGGAAGCAATACAAGTGTCAAGTTCAAAAAAGAGGGATAAAAATAAAACTGACAGATGTGAGCAGTAATGACGTAATGGATGCTAAGCAGGATGGAATAAGAAAAGGTGTCGGGCTTCCCTCCCTCGGTGGCAGGGCCAGGGTCCCCCCACATCGTGCCATAAATGATGGGGACCCCCCCTGGGGCTGCCAACAGCCACCAAAACCCCTCCGCTGGCCCAAGGTCCACCGAGGGCAGGACCTGCCCCGAGGGGAAAGGAGGGATGTGGGATGAACAGACACTGGAGGGCAGGGAGCTCCCGGCAGCACCGCTCGCGAGCCCCGATCCTTCAACGTTAATTAGAAAACAATTAAAAAGCAATTTAAACAAACTGTTTAAATAAGGGCGTAAGTAAGAGCCAAGCCACTTTTTGCCCAGCCTAAGTGTTCTTCACGCCTTTGCGGGGAGTCAAGAGAAATAAATCAGCTCTTGGCTGCAGCCCCCAGGATGGGGGAAGCAGGGATGCTCCGGCTGGGGAGGGGGGACACGGGGACATCGGCAGGGCTGTCCCCAGTGTCACACCCCACAGCTGCTCTGCTGGAAAGAGCTTTTCTTCCCCACCGAAGCGAGCAGCATCCCCATCCTGAGGTGGCTAGAGGATGGGGATATCTGTCCCCAGTCACAGTCGCTGTGAGTGCCACCAGCTGTGTCCCAAATCTGAGCCAACGCCGAGTCTCACCACGCCAGAGCGTGGCTCGGGGTCTGCCTTCCCTGGAGGGGGGGTCCCACGTGCTCGGATGGTGCCAAAACACCCATGGCATCCCCTGCCCAAGAGTTGGAAACCCCCTGACCAGGGGCACAGAGGGGCTGAGGTTTGCTGGGGGCGACAGAGGGGACAGCCCTGACTTGGGGAGACAGACCTGGTGGCCCCTCTCTGGCTCTGCTGCCCTAAGCTTGGGCCCTGGAGTGGCCGTGGGTGGCCATGAAGTGGCCAGCAAGCCCCAGCATGGGGACAAGTGCCACCCATAGTGGGGGTACCATCCCTCTCCTCGGGTTTGGTGACACCCACATCCCTAAAAAATCCAGCTATGGAAAAATGAAATGCTCGGCAACAACAGCCCTGCTCCACCTGCACTCTCGGGGGTAGCGGTGGCTGAAACAGCCTCACAAGGAAAAAATGTTAATTAATATTCTTGCTACCTGTTAGAAGTAGCAGAGCAGGTACCAAATTCAATCACAGGATCAGGTTTGAATGTTTAAAAAGAAAGAAAAAAAAGAAAAAAGGGGGCAATTTTCAAGAGAAGACAGGCTACGGCTAACTTTGCATGCCCATTTTTCCACGCAATCAGGTGTAAAACTCATATTTAAGATTGTAAATTTACATATGCAGTTAAGTCTGGTTTGGGGAAAAAGATTAGATATACTTACCCTGGATGGACTAGGATGTCCTGTATTCCCCCAGGACCCTGAGCTAGTTCTGTCTTCTACATCTAGGGACAAAAAAGTTCTTTAGGCTTTATTGCAATAATTCTTTCCTTTTGTATAGGCACTTTTAAATTAATGTTTCAAATTAATCTCCTGTTGCCTTTAATTAAGAATCAGGCACAGGGCTACTCCGATGGTAGTGGCTTCTGACCCACTGCTTAAATTAACTCATTTAAATTCACAGCAGAAATGAACCGGACCCTCAGGAACCTGAGGTTTGAACAGAAAAATTCCTTCAGCGGCTCAGCGTTTCCCGACACTTTAAAAAGTGACTGCTCTGCACCCGTTAAAAGCCTATCAATTATTTTTTTAAAAAAGCACAAAAATAGGTATCGGCAAACAATATAAAGAAAACAGGATAAACCAGACGAAAGCGAGAAGTTTAAGGTGTGTTTGGGGTTGATGTACTTCTACTCGTGTGTACGTTTGTGTCTCAAGAAGAGAAAAGCCCGTTCCCAAAGTCTTTTCCTCTATGGTTTGATATCCCTTCCCTTTGAGAAGGTATCTCCAGGGATATCACGTCCAGGGATATCACGTCCCCCCACGTATGTGTGAGGACACCTGCCGTTCAGGGTATGGACCACGAAAGCAGGACTCCTACAAGTTCCTCCTCACTTTGCCCCAAAAGACAGAAAATGGCAGGCTGAGACATTCCTTAGCCTTTGCAGATGACACCAAGGCTGGGTGGGGTGGTGACAGTCCTGAGGGACAGGATGCCACTCTGAGGGACTTGGACGGGCTGAAGAAGCGAGCCCACGTGAACCTCGTGAGGTTCTACAAAGGCAAGCGCAAGGTCCTGTCCCTGGGTGGGGGCAACCTCCTGGTGTCCATAAAGGCTGGGGAGGAAGGGATGGAGAGCAGCCCTGCCAAAAAGAGTTTAGGGGTGCTGGGGGTGGGGTGAAAAGCTAGCCATGGGCCAGCAACATCCACTTTCACAATTGCCGATATTTCGTCTCCGACGCACCTATTTTTATTTTCCACTTTCCCCAAGTCTTTCCCAGGATTGCCAATTAACCCAGTTTATTGGTATTAAAACTTCCCCATAATATTGAATGTTCTTTCAAACATGGAGGCCAACAAAAAGACCCAAACAGTCACTTCTTCCAGAGACACCCCAATCTACCTCTTTCAGGTACAATGAGGTGTACCTCCAGGCTGGCCACGCTACTTCTGAGGTTGCCCCAAGCCCAGGAGAAGTCCCCAACTCAACTTCAGAGGCTCCCACCGACATGGAAAGCAGAAGATCATAGAATCATAGACTGGTTAGAGTTGGAAGGGACCTTAAAGATCGTCCAGTTCCAACCCCACTGCCCTGAGCAGGGACACCTCCCACTAGAGCAGGTTGCTCAGAGATGCTCCACATCACACACAAGTACCCTGAGATAGGCTTGTGGAACCACTGTCATCATAAAACCTTGGCTAAAACAAACTGGGAGGCTCCTGAGACTTTCCACTTGGCTAAAACTTTAATGGCCAAACACAACACGGGTTCAGCGAGGCACTTGCCCACAGGTTTCATGGAAGCCTGTGAAGAATTCCACCCAAATCCGAGTTCACTCTCACGTTAATTCAAATAAATGAGATCACTCATGCTGAACGTTAAGCACATCCTTTAGCCCGTGGATGGCCTGGACCATACTGCTTAAATCCATTATTTTATTTTATTTTTTTTACTTATAGTATGTTAAATATGAGGAAATGTGATTGACATTGATCTAGAACAGTATTATTGCACATTTCAGTGCTATTTTCCAACTCGCTCCCGTGGACCCACCAGCATCCTAATGAAATAAGAATAATATCGCTTGCCTTTCGCCACGCACAAACAGTAGCTTTAATCTAATTGGAAAAAATACGCCTTTGGTCTTTGCTGGCTGGAGAAAAAAAACTTTCTCCGGGTGCTGCCAAAGGCTCCGCACACCAGCAGCTCCCATCCCACCCGTGCATTGGATCATCCGGACTTCCAGGATCGGTGGGAAACTTCCCCGGTCTGAGAAGCAGGCACGGTCATTAGCACTTTAAAATACGGCTGCTGCGACCAAATCTGGTTGATTTCCAAGATTAAACACCACCAAAAAAAAAAAAAACCCCAACCCTAAAAAATCCCACACGTTTGCATAGTTTAATACTTTCCCCCAATTACAATTCCTATTATCTCAGTAACAGATGAACGTGTTAATAGCACAAGACACTCGTAGGTAAATATTTAATTAAGCTCCAGAAAAAAGAAAGAAAATGTGTATCATTTACCTGACAGATCAGATCAACCATTCTATTAGGTTAATTAGGCATATTTTTAAAAATCATTTGTGTTATGTAACAGGCAATTAACTCTGTAGAGCCCCGATCCATTGCCTGCTAAAAACCAGTGGATATTATCCCATTGACTCCCATGGGTATCGTCCCACCCTTCCCAAATCCATGAACGAGCGGAACAGCTCAACCTTCAGGGGCAGCACTTGGGGAACCTGGTGACAGCTCCAAGCCCACCTCCAGAGAGGTGCCAAAGCCAGCACCTGGGCTTCAACCCCGTTCTCCTGCACCAACCTGGGCAAGGGGTGCACTGGGTTGCTGAGCTCTTCCCTTTGGGATCCCACCACTTGGCTCCAGCCAAGAGTCTTCGGTCACCCCTCCAGAGATGCTGGGCAGATAGACACCATTTAACCTACTCACGGTACCTCTTTTTTGTCAGGTTCTTCAAAAAAAATGGGATTTTTTCCAGGCACAGAGAAGGGTAACCACTCTCCCAAAGCTGCCCAGTGCTTTCCAGCAGCACATGGCAGAACTGGCTTCATGGCCAACCACTGGATGGTCTCAATGACGTGCAAGAAACTATTTATGTGCTTACAGTAAAACACATGGTTTTGTGGTGAGCTGAATTCCCCTGGTTGTCCTTTCTGGCATTCTTTGCTGTGTTACCCCTACTTGTCCCCCGAGCCAAGCATGCCCATGGCCAGAGGGCACTGTCAGATGCTTAAAATAACACGGGAACACCAAGGACCTCAGGGCTGGGGTAATTCCTGGTCTCTACAACCATCCCAACCCACCCAAGACTAACCCAGAGAGCCCTGCCGAGGCAGGGGGACACACTGCCCTCAAGGTCTTCCAAAGGGAAAAGTTCTGGACCCTGATCAGAAAAGGACAAGCAATGGCTCTTGTGCCTTTATCTTCAGGGGTCGCGTCTTAGCTTTCGACCAATTTTCTTTGTATTTATACTTAAATGTGCAAACTACACTATATTACTCTGCAAAACATCAATGAGAAGGCTTAATTAAGTAACACTGACAGATAAATCCATTTCTTTCGCAGTAATCAAATCAAAGCAGGTTGACATAACACAGGAACTTAATACAGTTATTCCCTTGTAATTGGAAAAAGGCCCTTTACTTCTCATTAAAGCAATCTTCTGGGTATTGGCATAATAAGAAGGCTCAGGGCTTTAATACTGCCCTATAAAAGCCCCAAGATACAGACCCCTTAAGCAAACATGCCAGATTATCTAATTCCTTGATCATAGTGGAACATGTAGTTATTGTTTTAAACTACTAATTCTTTATCTCAGCTAGAGACAAAAAAGAGAAACTCGGTCTAAAACACGTATGATGGAGCTCTATAAAAATGCAAGCTCTAGCTGGGGAAAAAAAAAAAAAAAGATGCTTTTTCAACAGTACCCAGGATCTTCAGTTGGGAAATTGAGAGTTTAGCAAGAAGAAAATTGCTCTTGGACGTACAAAGATGAAAATTATTCTTGAACATAAACAGTTATAACAAGCAAATAATAAAATCCTGTTTTATTGCATCGGTGAATTTTTTCAGTGGAAGCGGAGCGGGTCCAAGCCTTCCCACTGTTGATGTTTTGGGATCACACTGTCTCCCACTGACCACCTACAAGCCCTCAGAGAATCACAGTGTCACCAGGGTGGGCTCAGCACCCACCTGAAGGGTTACACCGGTGGCCTCGAAGGGGTGATGTGATGGGTCCAAGTGGTGGATGGACAGATGGGTCTCTGCCCCTCACACCCAAAAGCCACCCAACTTCTGGCCCCCTCCAACCAGCCCACAAATCAACATTGCTTCTCCCTCGCCCGAAAAGGGGAAAAAAAAAAAACAAAAAACCCCCTCACTAATTACTTCCTAGTTAATCTAGCCCAGTTTACTAATAATTTAGTATGACAGATATTACAAGAAGGTTTGTAAGCTCCTCAACCTAATTCCAGAAATTTATTATGCACCCTGTAAGTACTGCCACTTAGGTAATTAGGACAGCGAAACCCTAATGACACCAAAGTCAATGCAAAAATTCTCCAGTGACTTATTCTCAGGGCTTGGATTTATCCCAGAGTGCATAATCTTGATCGCAGATGTCATTTTCCCCAGGATCTGGCTCCTGTAAATTAACCTCCCAGAAAATCGCCAGCGTTAGGCAACGTGACATTCCAAAAACCAAACCATCACGGACAGATGTGGTCGGTTTCTCAGAACAAGATTCATACACAATTAACAGTGGGGTTTAAATAACATAACTCAAGCTTCACTCAGCATCTCAGAAATTCCAGCTAAAAGCAGTAAAACTGGCGATTAAACGGAATCAAAGCATTCCGAGCTTTTTAAGCAGAGAACCTGGGAAAAGGATATTCAACTGAATCCAGAAAAGATGTCCAGATCATGTTTGGCTGGATTCGAATCCTATTAATTCTGTTAATGATCGGGGCCTTCAGAAAGGTCACTGATGCCCAAGGATGCAGGGAGAAGTCTGATTTTGGGGCCAAAACCTGCGCTTAGGCAGCAGAATGGGGTCTGGAAAGCCCCAGTTGAGCAGCCACTGAACCCTAAAAGCACTTTTTGACAGCCTACAAAGTTCTGCTTCCAGCATCAAGGCTCTCTTGACTTCTTTAAGGAGGGAGGGATGCCCTGGGAACCCCCCCCAGGAAAGGACACGGGGCTCTGAGATCCTCCAGCTCACACTGTGCCCACACCTCCTGGTGCTCCCCATCTCCTGAACAGACTCCAAACGTGCCCAACACACACAGACAGGACCCAGATCAGCAGAAGCAGAGCAGATACCATCATGGTCCACCACAAACCAGTTGGGGTGGTGAAGTTGGGGGACTCCAGCGTGCAGTCAATGGCAATTACACCTTCACCACCAGCTGTGCTTTAGAGAAGCATCAGCCTCATCATTAACTGTCATTAAACACCTCCCAGCTGCAGAAAGGGGAAGACTTTCAGGATTAGGTGACCTAAAGGACAACTTAATGGCTAATATATGTAATTTTAAATTATTTTCACAGTAGGCCACTAGCTCTGACACGAGTGTGACCCCCTTGGACCAACACCTACTTTATTTTAAGGGGCTGTGGTGCATACACTGGAGACACCACGTAAAGGCCACTTGGTCTTGGTTGTAACGTCCAGTCCCTTGAACTTTCTTTGGTAAAAGTTTCCTTGAATCCCCTTGAGGTGCTCCCAAAGACTTTAGAATCACAAAATTAGTATTTTTTTCTGGAAAAACACCCAAACGCAGGAAAAAAAAAAAAAACCAAAACCAAACCAAACTGCTCTTCGCAGGAATAATCCAAACAAATATTTGGGAAATCATCCAAGACTGTAGCAATAACACAGGACAATAAACTAGACCATTCTGGCAAAGAGGTTTGTTTGAACCTCCCACCACCTCCAATAACAAATTTGGGCACGTACATAAAAAACCTTAAAGTCACAGGAAATTATATTCTCATGCTTTACTCTGTAACCAGCAACACGGATATCCCAGGCATTTTGCTCAGAGAGATGGAGGGAAAATAAGAAAGGGAAGGCTCAAAGTAGCAAAAAGCAACTAAGATTTTAAGTGTTTCAAAAAAGAAAAAAAAAGGTGCCATTTGAAAGACTATAGAGATATAAAAAAAATTGTAAAAAGGAGTATGCACCTGGTGTCAGACATAGGAACAGTTGTCTAGCAACTGAGATAATAAAAGGAAAAGGAGAAGAAGAATATATGTATGTACATATAATATATGTATACACACACACACACAATATTTTTTCCTAAATATTCAAATAGTAAAGTGAGCAGAAAGGGCAAATTCAGTTTTTATTGGCTAAATCTCCTTGCTACGAAAAGAGAGGAGTGCAATTCTACTTCTGGGGGAGTTTCCCATTTGATTTCATTTAGGACTGAACCATCATCTTTGGTATTTGTGCGTTCCCTTCCTTCAGACTAAATGCTATTTCCCCTTTAGAACGGCAACATTCAGAGAAACAGCACAAACAAAAATCCTGCCATTTATCAAAGGTAGCGATACAGGTGCTGAGTGAGCAGCCTGGGAAAAAATGTGGCTTTTTTCTATCAGCTTCAGACCAAAAAATACAGAATTAATGTCTCTTTAACTCAGTTTATTCAGACCCTGTAAAAAAAAAAAAAAAAAACAAAAACATAGTTCCAGGCCATTTTATTAAGCCAAATATAATACCTGAAGAACGGTCATTTCATGTGCAGAAGTGCAAAATAATATTTATTGCTATAATTATTTGTCTTTGTGGCTCTGAAAGAGAACTGCATTACTATAATTCCAAAATACTGTAACGAACTTGGAAAATATTTGAACATGCAAAAGCATAAAAATGCTGAAATTGATGACTTTTTAGTTGTCATGACAAACTAGATATATATATTTCAGAGAAGCCAAGTGTTGTGTTCCTGAATTTACCTATAGAGCAGATGGGATCCGTTGTGGAAGACCGGAGCGAAAGGAAAATCTTCCAAATGCTCCTTGGGGAACTCAAAGCCTCGTTATTTAAGATGACTTTCCAAAGAAGAAAGGTAATATGTTGTAGTCAAAATTAATACATTTGCTTAACCTCCCTGAAAGTGCTGTAATGTGTTTGCCTCGGGAAGAGATGCCAAGGAAAATGGTGCTTCTTTCCCAGCACTTGAGTCCCACACACCAGGAGGGGGTTGTCTCCTGGCCACCGTGCTCCTGGCAGGCAAGTTCCTTCTGCTTCAGCACGGAAGGATGGCTGGTGACACGCACCTCACTGTCCCTGGAGGGGTTCAAGGGCAGGTTGGAGGGGGCTTGGAGCAACCTGGGCTGGTGGGAGGTGTCCCTGGATGGAACTCGATGATCTTGAAGGTCCCTTCCAACCCAAACCATTCCGTGGTTCTATGAAATGTGGCTCAGGAGCACAGAGAAGGGTAAGCAAGCGAGCTAAGAGGTGGAGGACAGGAGGAGGACAGGAGGGGGAAGCCCACACTTACTGGGGGAAAGGGGCTTCAGAGCTATGAAGATCACCCCCAACCCAACGACAGCAGTTTGGGTGACAGAGGAGAACCCAAGGATGCAGCCACCAGCAGATGACAAGGGCAGTTTATATGAAAGGAAAAGCCAGCCCCTGTTTTTCTACCACAGTAGCTCAAAAAAAAAGCTGATGGTGGTTCTGCTCCTGGGCCAGGATAAAAAAAAAAAAAATAAAAATAGTATATTAACGAATTCATGTAATTTTATATGGGATTTAACAGCCAAAACGTCCTCAAAGGAGAAGGAAAAAGGACCAAGATCTCAACACAAAAGAGCCTTTCCATGCACACGCCGTGCTCCCTCACAATTAGCATTTCTCATTGTATGAATTACAGTTGTGTCAAAAATGAGAAGGGTGGGAAAAAAATCCTAGACTCTAATTATGATTATCCTACTTAGACAAGTACGATAAACAGATACTTCGGGATGGCTGTTTCCTCTTTGTGCTCTGAAGCACCTTACAAACAGTACGTCACAAACTGCTAATACCAATTAAGTTAAACACACTCGTTTGGGGGATTGAGACCTTTTCCGCTGATTTGTTTTTCAAAAGGTTTTTTTTTTTTCCCCTTCTCTCAGAGTATTATGGGGTTTTTTTTAAGAACTAACTAAGAAGGAGCTCAAGAAAAAAAAGTGACAAAATACAGAAGGAGGATTAAAGAGAGACGGATCAAGGGAAGAGTGAGTTTAACCTAGACATTTAAAGGCTCAGCAAATTTAAAATGCATATTCATTGATGTAATCTTTTTTGAAGATTTTGCTCTAAATATCATCAGGACATGATAAAAAAAAAAATAGAGAGGGAGGTGATGTGGAAGAAGGACAGTATGAAAGTTGGAGGTGACAGAAGTAGTTGATGAGTGTCTTTGAGAGGAGCCGGGAGATGGAGTCAGGAAGAAAAGCACAGACTGGGATGGGCCACGGAAACCAGTGAGGAAAACTTTAAATATGAGATGGGAAAGACTAATGGGATTTGTGAGGAATCAGAGGTGGGTTTGGCAGCAGACAACAGAGGGGAGGGTGACAGCCTGCAGGCACGGCACGGGGAGAAGATGCACCAAGTTCAGGCTGGAAGAAGGGAAGAGGAATGGAGAAGTCCATCCCCTTCCAAGCATGAGAAAATTGCCTATCATTATCCTTCCCCCAACAAAGGAAGCACGGATTCAAAATGGGAAAATTCTACTACTTGTTTGATAAACAATTTACTATTGGTTTGCTCAAGGGATTAGATACAAAGCTTTAGGGGTTTGGGGTTTTTTTTCAAAGAAGTAGGACCAGCTGCCAGATAAATTCAATACACTTCAACCCCAGCTCTTAAAGCCACAAATAATTGGAAAATTCATTTGAATCAGCTGGTCATTTTATTTTTTCTGCCTGAATTTCCAAAGTCTATACAAATACCCAGGGACAGCCTTTGCTGTAAAACGTCAACAGCGTAAACAAATCTGAACTGGTCCCCATCTTAATATTCATCACAAAGAAAGGCATTGTCCTGCCCACGGGTGAGCTCATAAAACCTCACATTGTATTTTCGGAGAGTTACAAAAGCTATTTTCTAACACACTTATGACATAGACTTTGTGCTTGGAAGGACAGACGACTGTCACATAGCCGGTCCCTTGGCCTAACTTCAGCATTTAACCAGTTTGTAGCGGATCCGCTGGGACCATAAGGAGATAGCAAGAAAAACTTGAAGGTTCTAGGTATATTGCCCTTTCCAGGCTTGATTTTGTTCTGGTTTTGGAGAATTTGGGGTAGGGAGATGGGTTTTCTGAGCAAAATGAGTCTTTTTTTAATTTATTCCAACCTGAGAGGAGATAGAGTTTAGTGGGAAAGCATCTGTTTCTCAGGACCAATCTACCCACCAAGCTCCTCTGAAGACCTTCCCAAGGCTGGTGAGAAATACTGGGATGCTCATCTTGGCTACGTAGCCCTGAGAAGGACAAGTGACACCCAGACTCAAAGGCTACCTTCTTATTTTAACATTACCTTTCTGGGAGAAATCTGCATTGAGCTTCTAAATAAATACATTTTCCAATTATTTTTTGTTTTCATATGTTTATGTAATCTAGGAAAGCAGGAGCTTTGTAAGGAGAACCTGAACTCAGCTAGAACATTCTGATTTTGAGAGACACCACCACATGGTAAGACATAGGACAAACAAAAGATGGCAACACGTGGAAGAGAAAACTCAACTTAGAGACCCAACACCGCATAAATAATTTAATATTTAACCACATTTTGTGATTTTTTTTTTTCTTTTAGGCACTAAGTTCCTACAAGTGCCCCTAGTCAGGCATACAGATTAATTTTTTTTTAATAGTTATTATATATTTATGAATGAGAAATGTTGTGCTTTGGATATGGGAATATCTTGTGAAGTCCGTGGTCCGATATTCTTGTCAGTGATGCAACGTTTAAGATGTTAGATTTAATTTAGCTCTTAATTACCAAAAAATAATATACGAGGAGTCTGATTTACAAGGAGCGCCCCTCTCACAAATTGTTAAAATAAGCTGAATAATGGGAGGGGATAGCATTTAATAATTTGCTACCCAGTTACACTGCATTAGTAATCTCATTAGGAGTTGGCAGCGATGCTGCAATATATCACAACAATCTGGGGAGGGCACCAGGGCTCCCAAAAGGCAAAGGGAAAAGAACAACCAGGTTAATCCTCTGCTTCTATACGTTCAGGAGATTATTTCATGGAATAAGTCAAGTCCAATAATTTATAGCATCATGTAGACAACGGCACGTTTAGCACACGGTAGTTTTTCCACACGAGTATCTATCTGCCCTGATTTGGAAAAAATAATAATCCCTAAAATTATGTTCTTAAACCTGCTGTAGGCAATTTAAGTATTTATATTTGAATGTATCAATGTTATATTTGAATGTAAATACAGAAGACCTGCTCACCTTCAGTGGTGACCAGGGAAGCAGCAGGAAGATGGGCATCTTCAGAATTCGGTGACATGTTTAGGTGCTGAAATAGCTCCTCAAAACCATAATCCAGGCACCCGCGGTTTAATCCAGGAACTTCTATAAAAGCCAGGCTCCTGGCACCTGAGCAGGACTGGATGAAACCTGGCACAGAACAGCTCAGTCTGGGAACACTGGGAACCAGCCTGGAGAGCTGACTCTGCAAAGAGACTGATGGAAAAGGCGATGCAAGAAAAGGACTTTTTCCTACATGTTTTTGAGTGATTAATAATAATAAAAAAACCCCATGTTCCTGTTTGTTTTCCCTCGACTTCATCTATCCCTAACTAGTAACTGTTAGAGTTGACTAGTGGCTTTGAGGTTATAAAGACAAATAAACCCAACTCATAATTAATGGAAGCAAATCCAGTGGCTTTAATTCCTCTATTTTCTACCTGGAATATCTCAAAGTAGAATTTTGCTCTGCCAGCTGGAGCCCCTCTGCTGGGAGGGGGGGCTGAGAGAGTTGGGGGGGCTCAGCCTGGAGAAGAGAAGGGTCTGGGGAGACCTCAGAGCCCCTTCCAGTCCCTAAAGGAGCTCCAGGAGAGATGGGGAGGGACTCTGGATCAGGAAGGGGAGCCACGGGATGAGGG
>JAOQGM010000019.1:874057-887594 GCA_027564225.1 Gallinago stenura | reverse complement strand
TGGTGAGAGCCTGGCCCAGGTTGCCCAGAGAAGCTGTGGCTGCCCCATCCCTGAAGGGGTTCAAGGGCAGGTTGGAGGGGGCTTGGGGCAACCTGGTGTGGTGGGAGGTGTCCCTGCCCAGTGCAGGGGGTGGCACCAGATGAGATTTAAGGTCCCTTCCAACCCAAACCGTTCTGTGATTCTATCACTGAAGCAAACCCCAGGGCACAGGCAGCTTCTGGTCCAAGACACTGAGCTCAAGAACCTGAGTCCTGCTCCTACTCCTGACTCACAGTCTCCTGCCCACGTTTTGCAGGAGATGGCTTCTGCACCTCCCTGTCAGCCAGAACGACACAACACTCCTGCCAGCCCCTCGGAAGCACCGGGAAAGTAAAATCATTAATATTCTCAAACATTTTGAAACTATTACACGGGTATTTACAGAGATGCCAGCGTTACTTAACCCAGCAGCCTCTCTCGGAGCACCGCTTTGATGCTGCAGGGGAAACGATAATGTCTCCAGCCAATTGTGTAACGCTGCACGCGGGGACAGAAACTCTTCTCTGATCTCCCCAGCGATCACATTCCACCCTGCAGCAGGATGCTCAACCGTGCTGACCTCAGCACGCTCCGCTGGACACAACGCTGGCTGTAAAAGTGCTCAGCCCCTGACGACATGCCCGTCTCCAGCAGGAAACAATCATCAGCCAACGCTGAAAAGTGAAAACCCTGCACCATATTCCAGCCTACACATGGTAGAGTGTAACCCCAGTGAGCACCAGCATACAAATAACCTCCCAGTAAGCAATTAGCACCCTCTGGTAGGTTACACTGCTGCTGAGGCACCCAGTGTGACAGCCAAAGGTCTCTCACTCCCAGGAAGGGACACACCGGAGCAGACCTTCACCAGACTCCTTCCTAACCTTGCCAGGAACACAGCCTGATCCCTTCCACCGGCCGGGGGAGACATCCCACCCACCCAGGAAGGCTTGCTTCAAACCCACAGCGCCGGGTTCCACAGCAGCCGAGTCATATTTTCAAACAAAACTCTCTATCTTTTGGCCAGAGCAGGGCTTTCCCACCTCATAAGGGTCACCTGGGGCACGCTGTCCCTCTGAAGGGCAGCACAGCCTCCCAAATAACAGTGAGGAGAAAACAGCTGCCTACAATAACATTTTCTTAGAAGGCCCACTATGTCCTCATCAGCTAACAGCATCTCTCCTTCCCGTGGAGGTCACTGCTGATAACTGGTCCACAGCATCCTCCCAGAGATGCCTGAACAGACATCCTCAATCAGCTTACAAGGTCTGGAGACACAACTCTACAATCCTGGGTCACAGGGTCACAGCACCAGCATAAATCTGGAGTAACTCATCAGCTTTTGAGGGCAAGCCAGAACAGAAAATGGGGAGTTTCAGAAAAAGCTAGAGATCCTCTCTGTTACTGACAGGCTAGTCTTGCAGGCAGTGTTTCTTCCTTCACCAGTTGACCAGCTAAACACAGCCTTAGTGCACCACTTCCTAGGAAGGGCAGACACAAGACCAGCAACCCAAAATTATCTAACTGACGATCCTGAGCTAAGAAATCTGTTCTTCAGGTCATCTGCTCTAAACAAGAATGAATCGTTCCCAGTAGCAGAACGTGGCCTCAGACTAACCACACCACAGAGTAGCCTCAAGACCACAAATAACTCCGAACAAACAAAGCCCATCAATGCAACAACATCTAAAAAAAAACCTAAAAACAATCTTTGGGGCTCTTCCACAGTAAAGAGGAAGCCACTGTTTTATGTAGCCCATGACAGAGACCTCTGCTGTGGTCCTCCAGTGCATGATACTGCTCCACAAAGCTGGAGCTCAGAGGTGAAGCTGGTCCAGCAGAGAAAGGCCATTACTGATTCCCCTTACTGGGAATCACTAACACCAGGACCTCTAGCTCCTGATGTCTGGTCACTTACATGCTTTTGTATACCCTTTTCTTTTTAAATATTTACTCTTACAATACAAACAAAATAGCAAAACAACACAGCAATATTTTATAGGGCTACTTTGAAATGCAAGACACAGTGGAGTGACTGCAGGCTCTCGCCACACGTGACTCTTCCTCCCAAAAGCCCAAGTGAAAAACACAAGTAAAACTTGGGTTTCTTTCCTCTTCAACACTGTTGATCAACTCCGAAGGGAAGAGGAGTGACAGACACTAACACAAATTCCTTCCCGGAGCTGTTGGGGGCAGAGAGATTGCATCATTTCTCCAAACTCTCCAGCCCCTGGACCCACAGCACCGAATGCCTTGGTGGAGACCCTCCCCTGACCGGCAGCTCCTGCGGCAGGAAGGGGCACCAGTGCAGCCAGCAGGGACGGGGCGGGCGCTCCGGGAGGCACACTGGTTTAGGACAGATGTGTGAGCAAGAGCATCCCACAGCCATAGCCTCCTCCCAGCTTCCAGCTCCCTGGTCCCCCCAGCTCCTCCCAGTCCAGGGACTCCCAAACTGGGGACCTCACGCCAGAGCAGACGGACGGACAGACAGACCCAGCACTGCACAGCCACATGGAACACAGCTGTGAGGAGCAGCCACGAGGCGCTGCTGTCGCTGCCCCACAGAGCTACATCGCATCAGGGCACCCACCTTCTGGAAGAGGCCAGGACAGAAGCACCAATTCCCACCACGGAATTACACCCCAACACACCTCTTTACATACCTTAGCTTTTTTATAAACAGAGGGGAAGGGTGATTTCACACAAAGGGGGCGATTTAAAACAAAGAGGATGATTTAAAACCTCTCCCTCCCCACCGAGCACAGGATCCTAACAGCTGCCTCCTCCCCGATGAGTGATGACAACCCGGGGATAAATAACGCGGCCGTACATCCCCGCCGGGGGTGCCAGGGCTGCCGCGCTGCTGGCGGTGCCATTTTTCACGTGAACCATAAAACCAGACTGCTGACCACCCTCCAACCATCCCACGGCACCGTCGGCCCCGTCGCACCGACACGGCCCCGGCCTGGAACACACTGCGGCGAGGGGAACCCCTCCGCCATTTCCTTCTGACGCTCGGCTTCCCCTCCTCTCCTGAAGTCACGCGTTGCAATGGCTCAGGTGAGAAAAGGGACACCAAAACAAGTCATCTCAGGCCAGTTCTTCAAAGAAAAGCTCACAAATCAGGGCCTTGGAGATGTGAATGGCTTGAAGTGCATCCAACAACCAGAGGTGCAAAGCAGGGGCACCGGGAGAGGACTGGAAGCCCTATGGAGGCCATCAGGGACAGGCACAAGCCATCATTACCCCAGGTTGTGTGGGATCACGCTGTTTACTCGTTTGTGTGTCCTCCCTTGCTGCTAAGATACAGATGAACACACAGAGGTGAGGCTGGCACCACACACAGGTATCACCAAGGAATACCCTTCTCTTTAAAGAGGAAGGTTGTTGGCAGCTCAGCAAAAGCCTCCTGGGGGTAAGTCAACACCAGGGATCCAACAGCGGCCCAGGCTGTCAGAAAGGGCAGATAACTCCATGCCACTTGGTTCTGGAGAGGGACAGGAGGGACAGGACAGCACACACCGCTGACCCCTCTCCAGCCCCGAGCCCGACCATCCCCGCCCGGACCACCAGCCCCTGCAGGAGCATGAACCCCTCCGAAGGTGGTAAATGCATTTCAGGAGGCAATTGCTGGTGCTGCCAGGGGGGTGGCCTGACAAACAGCTCCTGAAACAAAGCCAAATTCAGGCAAAAGAAAATTTAAGAGCTGAAGGGGGAGGGCTTCCCCCCACCTCTGATGGGGAAGCATAAATCCTGCTCCCGATGGGCGCTGAAGCCCTGCACACAGAGCTTAAAATATCACACTGGGCAGAGGCAAATAAATCTCTGCTAAGCACCTGAAGCCCATTGGGTGCTGCTCTCTTACCATCCTTAAAGCTCCTCACCTGGAACCAGCACCAGCTACAGACCATGAGTAAGCGTTGTTGTACCGTTATCAGCAAGGAGGGTGGATTGATAAATAACGTCTGCTGCACCCCAGCACCTGCCAGCTCTCAGGAAAGAAAACAGCTAGGCTTATAAGGACCAAAATATCCTCTTTTCTGTTGAAACGCAGCCATCAGCTCTCAGCAGGCATCGGGGCAGAGCGCCTCGGCCACAGGTTGCTCCTGGTCCCTACAGGAGGCACACAAGGGATGCCTCCAAAGCAGAGCAAAGCCCACAGGAGGCCTCTTCACCACCATGCACTTCCAAACACAGCTGAATTTCATTTTTTCTAACCCATTAGAAGAATGTGGCAGGAGAAGAATAACCTCCCACAACACAAGGTGCCAGGAGATGAAGCCCCACCTGGCATTCGAAGCTGGGGACCTGGACCCAGCAAAAAGAAGTCCTGCAGAAGGTTCATGGCTTATCCCTTGGCTGCTCTGTTTGCCAGCTTCTCCATCTTGAGAAGATCTCCTGCTTACCCTGCCAGAGGCACCTCCACTCTGCCATGTTTAGTTAAACAGCCCCAGCTGGGGCCAATAAGCTGTGTCTTTTGAGGGACAGACACTTCAGTGATGTCACCTGTCTTATTTCTAAATCAATGGGTTGGGTTGGAAGGGACTTGAAAGCCCATCTTGTTCCAAATCCCCTGCCCTGGGCAGGGACACTTCCCACCAACCCAGGTTGCTCCAAGACCCCTCCAACCTGCCCTTGAACCCCTCCAGGGATGGGGCAGCCACAGCTTCTCGGGGCAACCTGGGCTCTCACCACCCTCCCACCAAAGAAGTTCTTCCCCAGATCCCATCTCCATCTCCCCTCTTTTTAGTGCAATTCCTTATTACACTGACCACACACCTCCTCCTGTCCCTGACTTCAGTCCATTCAGCAAACCGATGGCCAACTGCAAAGGACAGACAGCTGTTTGTCCCCATACACCATCTGGATACACATCCAACCAAGGCATATGTACCTCCATCATATACAAGATAATTTATATATGTACATACATACAGAATGTACACGTTCTGCTTTCAAACAGCCAGGCACCTGCCTGTCCTCACCCCAGCCACACGCTGCTGGACCAGGACGGTTCCCACAACCACATCTTGAAATCTGGTTAAAAACACTCTCCCCGAGACACACACATGGATTTTCCACTGCTCCGGCCAGAGCCTGAGCACAAACACCAGCAGGAGATCCAGGTCTTCAAACCCTGTGATTAAAGCTTACGGGATCCAGCCCCAAATTTCTCCGGAGCTGGCAGAATCAACTTTTCTTACAACAAAACGTGGTGAGATCCTGCGCTGGATGCTCTTCCAAAAGCAGGTTTGGGATAGTTCATTTTTAGTTAAATCACCCCCTATAGCAAATTAACAGCCAAACCAGGTAAGAATCCTTACTACACATAAGGCCACTTGCATGGGGAAGCTCTGAAAGGTAAAGCCCTTACAATCCCCTCTCAGCTCAGAAGGTTTCAAATCAAAGCAGAGAACAAGAAGGGTGGATTATTATTTTTTTTTTTTTTGCAAATGTTAGATGTAAAGTCTCATAAAAATTTTTGCAATATGCAAATAATTTCTCAGCAATTCACTTTTTTTTTTTTAAGATGTGTGTCACTATAATCATGCACCATAAATCAAAATTAGGTGAGAAAAAATAATAAATTAGCAATTTTCAGGGATTTAATAATCTTGCCTTTATAATTCACTCCAGCATATCAGCACCATTTTTACATTAACAGCCTTACTTTCAAAAATAGACATAACACTATCATAACATTTCAGGCTTTCAGGTTTTTTTTTTTTTTTAAAAGGATGTCAAGAAACAACTCCCAGTGAGTGTTTCCATCAATCAAAGTTGAGAAGTGGGGGGGAGAACGTAAAGAAAAAGAGAAGGCATGCCCCTGCCCAGCCCGGCGGGAGGGATGGAGAGGACCTGCCTCCCAGCTGCCAGAGGGATGCTCCCAGTCCCTGGGGTGGCTCCAGGACAATCCTGCTCAGTTTGCCACCGACCACTTACTGCTGGAATCATATATAACAGTCACACGTGTTGGCCAAATCCAACAGCCAAAGAGCCTAGACTATAAATGGCTCTGAAGACCCCACCAATGAAGGCACACCAACTCAGTCCTCCTGATTTGAATTGCATTTTCATTTGCAGTTCACCGCAAGGAGATGAAGGTGTCTCAAGTTGTCAAGTCCCTGTTTAAGCCCTCCTGAAAACTCTTGGAATAAAGAAAATTTAGAGGTTTGAAGAGACGGGTTATTTCTGTGCGGATCACCACGCTCAAGTCACAGGTTTAAGAAAATTTGGCTGAATGTTTCATAAGCAGCACGAAAACAAGAAAATATATTTTTAAAATGTGTACTTTATGCATTATAAAGCAAGAGGTGGGAGAGCTACTGCGTTCTCACTGTGGGCTCCACACCTTCTCTGCAGGATTTTGGGTTTAGATACTTGGCCAGTCTTCTCCCCTGGTCCTCCTCCCTGACCCATCAGGGCACAACAAGGGCCAGGGCGTTCGCTTGTTGATGGCTCTTGATATTTGAATATTGCTGATGACAATGTATGGTACTGCCTTGGATTCTTTTAGTTTGCTTTCTTCCATTTAATGATACTGGCTTTAGCAAAAAGGGCAAAAAACACACCCCTAAAAATCAGCTAAGGGGGGACGGGGAGAGTAAAATTACCTATGGCTAAGGTTGGGACTGCTATCAACTAAAATATACTTCACAGGAGGGTTTCAACTATATTCAAAACTCAGCTTCTACATAATAGCACTCTTAATAATAAACCTATTTTTCCCCTGCAACACTTCTCCAACTCCCCCTGTGTTGATCTCTTTCCCCGACGTGACATCTGTCCACGCGAGATCACAGCATCCTTGGGCGACCGAACACAGCTCCTCACGAGCCTACAAAATTCCTAACGCAAATATGGCACTATCCAAATACTAATAAATGGCTGCCAGGGCACTGTTGTGGCTTCGTTCGGCATCCGAGCAGGCAGGGACACATTCCCTGTCCCCCAGCGAGGACAGGTCTGCTCCGGCAGGACCGGCAGCGAGCGGCGCGGGCACGTGAGAGCCTTTTCAATGCATAAAGGCTTCCTTGTTGAATTAAGTTTGTTCACGCTACAATCCCAACGCCACATCTGGTGCTCCCAGTGACCAAAACATTCCTTGTTAAGCTTCCCAGTAAATAAATTATTTTCTACAGAAACACTCCAGTGACTAAGATGAAAATAGTGTGGAAAAGGAAATGTGCCGGACCATTTATACTGTTTTTTCTCCGTGGTTTAATGGGCAGAGAGCTGCTGAATACCAGGCTGCAGCTCAATTGAAGTGTTCCACTGTCATCACCAGCAGCTGCAGAACCCCCGAGACTGAAACACAGCCCTCCCATTCAAGCTCATTTCGACCATTGTTACTTAGAATGTGATCTAAAGGAACATTTTGCAGGATTTCATAGAAAGTTGAAATGTTGTTTGATGAGAGCCATTAGATATTTAAATCCAAAAGGAACGGCGTACAGGAGCGAGAGAGGCAATCACAGCACACCTAACGCCGAGCGCTAAACTTCGTGGCTATCATCTTCACTTGTTCCTGGCCAACATTTATCCAGGGAAAGGTTGGCCTTCATGCACTTATAAGATCCCAATCGTTCACAACCCGTCCATGCCATACTCCTCCCAGCTACCCCAAAGACACCTCTTTCACTAAGCTGCCTTCCTGGAGGTCTACCCCTATTGCAACCCAGCTGGTAAGTTTTTTTCCTCTCCTATTTTTGCCTTTTCCAAGCCCTTCTTCTAATTTGAAGACTACTGCACAAGTGCTCTTCTTTGGGATTTCCGAGTCCTCACCTCCTCAACTGACTCATTTCTCCTTTATTATTCTTCTACTCTTTTCTGCATTTCTACTCTCTTTTGGGAACTTGAGGGTTTTTTTTCTTATCAGTATTCCACGAAGTCAGACCCTTGCACTTTGTCTCCATTTGTCAGAGCGATAAACAGGCATTTGCTAGGCTGCACCTACTCACCCCTGGGCACCAAAGAGTCAGTACTGGGACATTCTCCAGGTTCCCTATTCAACCCCTTCCCACCCAGAACCAAGCTGCCACCTTTCCCAATTCAGTCTCCAAACTAGTCAGACCACAACTCCACAGCAGACGTATCATCCCTTCTACCTCCCAGCTCTGTCCACCCTCTGGTTTCCTTCCATACTCTTTCCCACAATTTTCAACCTACTGGCAGATGACTGACCTGCTCTCAGCAATTTTTTATCTCTGTTCCTTTTTCCCATAAATACGGTTGATGGTTCTCCCCATAACTTTTCTCCACCTTTGAGGTTTTTTGTCCCTCTCTCCTATTACCAAGAGGTTCCTGCTGATTCCCAGCCCTAGCCAACGGTACCAGGAATCACTTGCTCCCCTTCTCCTCCTGCAACACGAGCTGTCTGGGTGGAAACCCCGAGACCAGGTAGACATCCTCCACCACAGACAACTCCTCTGCTTCTTAAATTCTTCCTGCCCTTCCTACTAAACAGCTCCTGCCACTCCAACTTGGTTGAATCGCACACCCACAGCCCCAGCTGCCTTTTCTCTGCCTTTTCCTCCGTCTCAGCCTTCCTTCCCTTTCACTCTCCTGGCTCTATCTCCCCCAGCACAGCTCTCTGCCAATTCCTTCCGAAGAATAACTTACCAAATAAAACATGACTTCCTCCCCGTTCTTCCCCTCTCCCTCCTACAGCCTTCATCCTCTCTCAAGAACAGAAGGTTCTTCTCAGTTCTCTCTAAGCCCGTCATTATTTTTTCCCAGCGATCCAGTCCACGCCGCTTCCTCGTTGCCTATCTCACCATCTCCTCCTCTGCTCTGACCCGAAACCCTCCCTCTCCCCACCTCCAGCTTTATCCCCTCGCAGCTCAAAATACGTCTGAAAACCCTCTGGACTGCACTCCCTCCTCGCATCCTTCTCGTGGTCTTCCAGTCCCCGTGGCCTCAGCCATACATTATTCACCAGCCCTCCGTTGGGTTCAGCTGCCGGGAAGAGCCGACCACAGCTATTTATGCCGAACAATACCCTCTCTTTGTCTTCTCCTGCTCCCCAATCTGTCTATCCATCTGTTCTCCCTTGTTTTAGGCTCCAATTTTAAGCTCCTGGGGAAGGATCCTCCTCTTTGTTTAGGGCTTGCTCAGTCACAATAAGGTTACAGTTTAGGGCTAGACCACCGCAGCGTTAACATTTTTCAAATAAATAAATAAAGCCTAGATTTTACTTGGATCCAACTTGTTTAAATCTTTCTTTTAACAATAACAACTCTCTTTAGTCAAAGCAGCGATTTTCTCTGCAATATTTTTCTCCACGTACTCTGAAAACAAACCAACTTTGATTCCTAGGAAATTCTGTCTAAAACAAGGGTTGGAAGGAAGCAAACAAAGTACAAAAGGCAGCAAACAAGTCTCATCTTGGAAAAATATGGAAAACCAATCATATTTAGCTTCCTGGTTTCCTTTTTTTTCTCCAAAAGTTTTGAAGAAAATGGAACAAAGATAAAATAATGTTTGTCAACATTTTTTTTTTTGTTGAGGAAGAGGAGGATTTCCTCTTTGCTTCTTGTCCCACTTCGGATCCCCGCTGCTCTCCGGGTGACGCGCAACCGGAGCGGAGTTAGGTGGGAGAGATGGCGTGTGAACTGCAGTGCCTTCGGATCTCCTCCCTCCCTATTCATTGCTGGGAAACTTCCCTATGTTCCCACAGATTTATCAGGTAAAAAGTACAGGAATAGCTAAAGGAACGGCGCTCCAGGGAAAGGGACACCCTGACCCTCGAGGTAAAAGAATTTTAAAATAAACCACATTCTTGGTTTCCGCTCGGGACCACTGCTTGGAAAAAAAAAAAAAATCTCATTTTTTTAAAAGTACCTTGTATTTTCTTACTAGTCCTGAGAAATACTACGCTCCAGAGGAGCGGCAACCCATTTGTTCTGCTGCCTGTACACAAGCTGACAACCTGGCTGTGTGGCTCCGAACAATACCGCGCTTGTGCCACCGCTGGGAATCGGGGCTGGATTTGGATTTTGGGGAAGCAGGTGCACGTCAGGCTGCCATCTCCATTTAGGTCTTGAAGCAAGGAGGAAACCTCATTTTAAGGCTGACTACCAAAGGAGATCCAGCCACAGCACCGGGAACTCCTGAGGCACCCTGGCTGCAGGAACACAGTCCCCCAAGTCAGAATCCCAAGGAGGGATGTAATTCCCAACTTTAAATAGCTTCAATTTTTTACTCTTGTTTTCAAAACTTGTATTTGTCTGACTGACACGGCCAGGAAACCCACTGCAAAGGAACTGGGGATTTCTAACCCAATATTTATACCCTGTTTTCCATCCCCCACCACAAGCCACGATGAAGACACTACAACAAGATCAAAGAGTCACACGGACAAGAAGTGAAAATCTTGTGCTCAAAAAAAACCCCAAACAAACTGCTCACTCTATAGAACTGTAACATTTTTAGAGGTCTATTACTTTTGCAGGTTTTGTGGGGTTTGTTGGGGTTTTTTTTCCATTTTACAACCAGGCTGGTTTCCTTCCATAATTAAGCTCATCTTAAATAAAAATAGCAAACCATCAGTATGGTAAAGCCATCAAATAACACCAGCACTAATGCATGGGGGAAAATTAACCACACATAGCTAATTACTTTTCAAAATGTGTTTCATGTATTCTTCTGTTTCAACAAAAGAGCTTTACATCGAAAGGAAAGAGGTCATCTCCAGCATCTTCCTGGACGGAGAGCCAGAGGGTAAGCAAATTAAGAGAGTCTCCTCTTGACCGCATTCTTGGGGCCACCAGACAGGTTTTCTGGCCCCAGGTCCCTGCAAAGTGACATTGCATTAACCAAGTGACACCAAAGGCAAGGCAATGCTGTACAATTCGGGGTTTTTTTTCTTGTTATCCAAACTAAAAAATGCTTTTGAAGCCCCCTGTATGTGAGTTTTTTTTCCCCTTGAAACACACTTATCCTATGGCTTGGTTTAAACGCTGCGGGGAAGCAGCAGAACAAGGAGGTCCTGCTCATGCAGGGCATTATCTCACCATGGTCCTCTTGGGCTCTTCACAAATCTGTGATTGACAAAAATCTACCCAAAACAGTCCTCTCCTCCATAACAAAGGTGCACTGAGCCAAAGGTTCCGTTCTACAAACCCAGCCTGAATTTAAACTAGTCAAAGGCTGAAGCATCAGGAATTAAAACCCATGGAATGTAGTTTAAAGGAAATATCTGTTTGATTGAGACAAAGATGTTTCATTAGTAAGAAATGTAAACTATTCCCTGGCACGTGTCAGAGCGCAAGCTGCATTCAAAGGTATCTAATCAAGGCACTTCTCCCCGGTTCAAATCCACCATCGGGCTCCCAGAGCAAGAGACTGACAACTCGATTACGTTTCTTATTATAGGCATCCCCTAACCCACAAAAAATGTACTCTCCCTTCGGCCTGTCACCGTGCTATTAAAGCAGGCCGGGTCGAGCCGTGTCCTCGTCACCATTACACCCCAACACCATAAGTTTGGGGGAAAGAAAAAGAAAAAAGATGATAAAAGCAAAATCGTTTCTTTCGCAAAACCATCTCATTGTGATTTGTAATTGATTTAGGTCTCGTGAAAAGTTTTTCCCTGTGAATCATTCGGCAGCAATTTGGCTATTGCTTTTTATCTCGTAATATTCAGAATAGGAAAATTAAGAAAAATTCCCCCCGATTCATTATCTACATGACATGAATTGCACGGAAAAGGAAAAACCAAGCAGTACAATGTTCTAGAGATCTTTTTTGACTTCGAATATAATACTGTAATAGATGAGAACAACATTTTCTTTTATTTTAAGTAAGTCTTCTATTTGATATTATCTCATTAAGTATTGCTGAAGAAGAAAAACATCCTATTTACAGGATAACATCTACTTATGATTAAGGCCCTTCCAGGCTTTAAACAAAAGACACAATCCAAGAAACTATTGATATTTATCATCTTCTTCCTGACATAAGAGAAAATCCTGTAGGATCTCCGAGCACTGAATTCACCAGCCACAGACTGAAAAGTTGCTCTGAACCAAACCGGAGCAGCTTTAGAAATGACCCCCTGTATTGTGTTCACCAGAGCCCTTCACCTGGGAATTACACTGTTATCCAGAAGGATAACAGATCACGAGGGCAAGGGGACTTGAACTGCAAAAGTGATCTGTCAGCTGTAATAAATAAACAAACACACAAAGAAATGAAATAATCAGCCAGGAAGGTGAAGCCTCCCATCTCATGGCTCCCAACACCTCTAGGGTACCCTATTTCCCACCCCTTACCCCCCCTCAGCTGAGAGCAATTGCTTTTTAAACCACCTCGCTGGGACTGGACTGGTTGTAGAGGTTTCAGTGAGTGTGATGATTTACACCCACTAAGGATCTAACCTCCACACCCCTCAAGGAAACTGGAATAGAATGGGATTTGCAGCAGAAGCACCA
This sequence comes from Gallinago stenura, assembly GCA_027564225.1. Lineage (NCBI taxonomy): Eukaryota > Metazoa > Chordata > Aves > Charadriiformes > Scolopacidae > Gallinago > Gallinago stenura. The sequence continues at coordinate 875,142 of JAOQGM010000019.1, read as the reverse complement.
GTAGCCTGAGAATGACTTGGAAAAGGTCAGCCATCCTGGTCTGCAAGAAGGAGCTCAATCCCAGGAGCTGCATCAACATACATTCACAGATAAATATTATGAAAGCTTAAAAATATTTTTAAATTTTAATCAAAATAAAGCTTTGGTGACCATAACACACCTGTAACCCAGACTCTGTCCCTTCAGCCCTGACTCATATTTCACAGCTGAGGATGGACCAGTTCCAAGAAGAGTTCCCAAACTCAGGAGGATGCTCCCAACCCTTTTTGAAGACCCAGCACGTCATGCTGTCATAGCCCACCAACCCTTGGGCTACCATCCTGCCCACAGGGTTAACACAGGTGATACTAGAGGGCTTTTTTCCCCCCTTTTGTGGGGTTAAGATCTCATTTCTAGTGCTCTTGGATGCAATACTCACCTTCTGCTCAGCATCACACCTTTGCCCTTTAAGAGGGGACAGGGGTGACCTATCTCCTGCACCTTCACCAAAGTCCTGGTGCAAGGACCCAACACCCTGGAACCCAACCTGGGGGCACAGCCCACATCCTGCCCACTCACCTACAGCCACCAAAACTCCTGGAGTTTACTAGGTCCCACAGTGTTAAATGAAAATGGAATTTAATCTCCTACATTTATATGAAAAAGGGCAAGTGAAAAAAAAAATCCTGGTGCTTTTAGTCCCTTTTCAATAAGTTATATCAAATAATGTCTTTTGCTAACTACATTAGAGAGCAATTATGACTTAATGGCTGTCTAAATCCATTATCAGTGTACATTTAACCTTTCAATATTTAAAGATAATATTTAATTTGAGCAAATTAATGGACTGCCTGTGAGACCAAATATATCTATTTAGTCTCTCTGGTTTTCCATCAGTGATATTTCCCTTTCGATATCAAACCGTGCGACAAGCAAACTGGGAAAGTTGCTCCTTACATTCATACTTCAAATAAACATTAATAAGACAGTGCTAGAATGACTGAGGGCCAAATCAGATCTTCAGAGAACCACAGAATGGTTTGGGTTGGAAGGGACCTTAAAGATCATTGAGTTCCAACCCCCTGCCATGGGCAGGGACACCTCCC
>JAOQGM010000019.1:849885-869075 GCA_027564225.1 Gallinago stenura | reverse complement strand
TTGCTCCAAGCCCCCTCCAACCTGGCCTTGAACCCTTCCAGGGATGGGGCAGCCACAGCTTCTCTGGGCAACCTGGGCCAGGCTCTCACCAGCAAAGAAATTCATCTCCATCTCCCCTCTTTCAGTGTCAAACCTTTCCCCCTCATCCTATGGCTCCCCTTCCTGACCAAGAGTCCATCCCCTGTTTTCCTCGAGCCCCTTGAGGGACTGGAAGGGGCTCTAAGGTTTTCCAGAACCTTCGTCAAGAAGAGAAGGCCCCGGAGCCTTCTTTTCTCCAGGCTGAACCTCCCCAACTCTCTCAACCCCAACAGCAGAGGGGCTCCAGCCTGCCCAGCATCTCCATGGCCTCCTCTGGACCCATTCCAGCAGGTCCATGTCCTTCCTGTGCTGAGGGCTGTAGAAATAACCAGTGGGGTGCTGCTCTGGATGGCTGGGGCAGGAGATGATGAGGGGTAATGGGTACAAGTTACTCCAGGAGACATGAACAGGGCCATTTTCCAGCGTGGCCTTAAGGCCTAGTGAGAAATGGGTGCTAAAATGAAGACACCTGGTCTAGAGGAGGGGTGGGCTCCCTCTGCAGCTGGAGCCTGGGTTTCTCTCTGGAGTCAGAGCTGCCACTCCAATAGACTCCTCCCTCAGGAGCCCCCAAAGCCACCAGCAGCCCCGTTTCTCATACCAAATAATGGTTCAGAGAGGGTGCTTACCTGCTCATCGCACACCTAGCTGAGCTGCTGGCCTTCATGGAAGTCTAGATGGAGTCTTCTGTTCCCAGTGGGTACTGAACGCAGCATCACATTTGGTGCCTCCAAAGACAACTCCATCCCGTGTTGTAGATGGGTCAAGGAGACCCTTCTCTGAACTTCTTCCAGGAGCACAAGTTGCCATAATCTTGCCTGTGCTGTAGTCTACCAGGCACCCAGAACGTTTCAGAACAGCTTTACGGAGGAAGAAGGACACAGGCATCCCACCAGAAGGAGATGGCACCCACTGCCACGAGGGCTCTGTCTTCTGCCCCAGCCGTGTATTTTGGAAGAAGAGACCTGTTCACCGGTGGGGTCCAAGGCCCTGAAGCAGATGATGGGGGTGCAGGCCCACGGCCCCCATGGGTGCACAGAGCAGGGTGGTGGCACCCACAGCTCCACCGCCGGTGCAGCTCTCCTCAGAGAAAGGTAAGTACCTCACCAACGAGGCCTGAGGCCGCCCGGGAAGTCCTGTGAGGGCCTGGGAGCTGCAAGGGACGGGGCACCCTTTGCCTCTGCTGTACCCCTGGAAAGCCTGGGCCAAAATGGTGCCCCTGTGGCACAAGGGTGGCGTGGGGATGGCTCAGGGGGGCTCCGGCTGACGGGAGGCATCAGCCTGCCCTCCCCTCAGGCAGCGGCTCTGAGGCGTCATGGCTCCCGCCGTGCCTCCCCGCCGGCTCCCTCAGGGAGCGTGGGGCCTGTACTCCCTGTCCCGGGCCCAGCGCGGTGCGGGCCGTGGCGGGGGGCGAGGGGAGGTTGTGGTGGCGAAGGGCTCCTCCATGGCTGTACCCCAGAGCTGGGTGTCGGGGGGCTCGTCAGGCTCGTCGGGCTCAAAGCACAGCCATTTCCCTCTATTATTAAAAGTTGTTGTTTTTTTTTTTTATCTGTGAGTTATTATTCCCTTGGCACCGACTGTGGTCTTAGCGCTATACGCGGTACAAAGAAAAGACAGGGCCGGTGCCAAATTGGTTTATTGTTTAAAAATGCGGATTTATTTATTTATTTATTTATTGCTCAGAGTGAATCAATACGGAGAAAACCAGGGGGAAAAAAAAATAGTATGAGCCCGCAAAGGAGAGAGAAGGCGTTATTTAATTATTTAGCACAATAACGTGTGCGGGGTCTCCAGATAGCAGTGAAGAAATGAAACATGGGTGGAGATGAGAGTGGGGCAAACAGGGCCTGGTGTGTCCCGGTGTTCCAGTTTGAGGAACCCCCAACCATTTATTGCTGTTTAGACAATTATTCTGTCACTCGATGACCCCTCCCCACCTGGGAAGGGAATCTGGGGAAAAATAAAGAAACTCCAGGGCTTAAATATAGACAGATTTAATAGAATAAGACTAAATAATTAACAGTACCAAAGAACGAGTAAAAAATACACAAGGACTATACTCAGCCAACCCTTAGGTCTCCTTGTTTTTCCCCAATTCCCCTTCCCGGGTGAGGAGGGGTTACTGGGTGCCAGAATGATTGTCTAAACAGCAAGAAATTGTTGTAGGTTTCTCAAACTGTAACAAGAAGAAAGAAATCAATGATGTAATCAGTAGGGATGTAAATATCTGTGCCTGATCTGTAAATATCTCATCTGTGCCTGGCCTGTTCGGATATCAGCCATGTTTTTGTTCTGGATTAATCACATTGTGATTAAATACATTTTTAATATTAGCAATAACTGAAGCATTGGTAGTATTAATGTAAAAATGCACTGCTTCCAGGGAAAATAGAGGTAAATATAATTATTCACCTCACAACAGTGAAATATTCATGGAACACAACATGTAAATTTACGGTGAACCGAAAGACTTCACACCCAGGAACAGAAGCGGAGCCAGTTTCTGTAGCAGGACCCTGTCTTTCTGGAGTACACTAGGTTGGCAGACTGAAAATTAATGCAGAAGCTACAGTTAATAATGGGCTGTGGGGCTTTGTTTTGTTTTTTTTTTTAAATTAAATAGGAAAAGGACTAACACAACTGCCGTACTGGCCCCAGCATTATTTATTTTGCGATTTTGATCCACTGTATTTTATATTGTCCCCATATGTTCAGTTTTCAGCCTGCCACAGAATTTTGTGTGGACAATTCACAAGTGCAGATGTTGCTGCGGACCGAGAGGGGCTGCTGGCAGTTGGGGGTTTTACCACCTCAGAAGACACGTGAAGCAATTTAGAACCAGGTGGTGTCAGCTCAAGGGCTCTGTTGACACAGTAAGCGGTGTTACAAGTATGAGCATTGGGCAGAAATTCAAATCTTTAGGTTCCTGAGCGTGTCTGTTAACTGTGTGTCTCCAAAGAAATGCTTTCACACTGTCTGTAGACTTTAGCAGCAGGGTAGCAAAGTACTAGACTGCGTTTTGTTCCAGTTTGGGTCTATAACTGTGCCCTTTTTCATTCCTGTAAAAATCCATCAAAATGTGGCCTCTCATAAACCCATGCAAAAGTTGAGCCTGCACATGTTCAGTGGGTACTTTTTATGGATTTGCAGATACACTCTTTGGAAACTTCACTGGAGTATTTTGAAAATAAACTGGTTAATGTTATGAAGCGCTGTGCTGCTACAATAACCGCTGCCATGGAAGAACCCATGTGGAAATGGCTAATTCTGGCGGCGCGGCAGGCACAGCCGTGCACCAAGCGATGGTGGCAGAGCACGTGGTTTGCTGGGCCAGCACCATCCACCCCATGCACAGGACATGGCGTGCGATGAGGTAATTAATGCTGGTGTCACAAAAAATGTGTGCTGAAGAGCCTGCAGCTCCAGTGTCAGTGCTCTCCTGTCCAACACCACACGTGGTGCTGATGGAATGGCTGCATCTCCGTGTCGGCGTGTCTGCGAGAGGTTTCTCCTCCCAGGGCTCAGCCTCAGGCCTCAGTGGACCCTCAGCCAAGGTCCCACATCCCACCCCACGGCAGTATTTTTCCTCTCCCCACGGGCAGTGACTGCTCAGGAGCAGGGGAGAAAGGTGCAGGCTCTGCTGCTCAGAAAGTTCCTCGCTCTGCACAAGCAGATAAAAAAGGAGCCACGTTGGGGCCAGGACAATAATTAAGACAGAGGTCTTTTCTGAGCTTTTTTTCTGGTGAGTCATTTTGAAAGGAACGAGGCTGAAACCACAACATTATTGCTAATGACTCCTTCTATGGGTGTTGCCTTTCTTTGCTTGGATATGCTTTTAAATAACGTGTAGCGAGAAGTAATTTTCAAAAACTGGGTATTTTTGGCAGTGAATGGAGAACATATCTGTGTTTTGCCTAAGGATAACACCTTGCAGTTGTTTCCCCTCCCTTCACTTGCTGTTTAAGACTGAAAATGGGCAGAGGACTGTAGGCCACACACATCCATAAAGTATCACACTTCACTTTATTCATGACGGTGTTTCAGATATTGAGTGCTAAACCACCAGAATAGCAAAGCAAGTGGATAGTTTTCACAATGTCAGAAATAAGAAGGTAAGACTTGATGAGTTCCTTTAAAATAATCTAACGTCCAGGTATTGCAGAGCAGTTCTGAGAAAAAACCTTGGAAGCTTTTGTTCCAGATGGAGATGGTAGTGGCCTGTGAAAAAGTTACTACTGTGGTTTTTTTTGAGGGGAAAGTCTAAGACATGTTTGAGATGTGCCAGGATTCAGGTTGGGTGAGTTATAAACTGGTAAAAATTGTTCTTTCTCTTCTTTCTTTCACAGCTGCTTAAATACAGAGGAATATTCTCTGTGTCTCAGGCCACACTGCCCTCAGAGCCCAGGAGCTGGAGCCTCAGCTCGGAGACCACAGAGAGCTGATGGAGCAGAGTGGAGGACCAAGCTTGTCCCCTCAGCCGTGCCTTGGAGCCACACCAGCCAAACCCTCTGGGCATCCCATAAGGTAGGAACTTGCTCAACACCAAATTGGGGGTGGGAATGGAAAAAAAAAAAGGTGGAAAAAAGCTTATAGTTTCTCTGCAGCCTCCAATACATCCCTTTGTGCTTCCTTGTTAGATTCTTTATTCAGAAAACAAGGCAAAAAACAAGGGGTCAGAACTATGGTGGAAGTGCTTGACTCTGCAACATCAGTAACTATTTTATGGCTGAATTATATAGTTAAATATATATGTTTTCTATGGCTTGCAATTTATTTTATAATTGTAGACATTCTTAAGTCTCTTCTGCTTCACAAGTATGTATGGGCTAAGTCATATTTGCAAGGAACTTTGAGTCTGTAGTACATTGTGTAAATGGAAAATGCTTTTAGTAGTTAAATCCCACAGTCATGGGGTCAAAATTCCCATTAGAATGAGAAAGAATGGGAGGTTTAAATAAGGACTGAAAACTTTCACCGTGTTAAAACTTCTGGGGACAAAGAAAGAGGAACCAAGAAGTTTCTTAAGAAGAACATCAAAATCACAAGTCCAAGTCCTGTTGGACAGCTGGTTAGATAATCATAAGTTTTTACTGCTGACTTTGATGGGATTAAATAGGTCTGAAACAACTAAAAACTATCTGGGTCTCAGCTGAAAAGTCTGTGAGTCAGGGAGAAAAGCACAGGGTTCTTGGAAGAGCGAGGACATGCCGCTTCCATCACCTGTACCTCTGGCACTTCGTTTTAAGCCTTGTGACACTTCAGCTCCCTCCAGCTGACATTTCTTTGTTGGCTTTTCCTGACATTGTTCTGCTCGCTCTTTGCAGTTGAAATCTATTATTTTTCCTTATATATTTATCAATGTGCTTCTTTAATAACAAAGAATAAAACATTTGTCAGGGGCTGCCCCTTACACCTTTTAAGCTGAGGATTTTGTCCCTCTTCCTCCAGCCTGACGGAGGGTGTATGAGTCCATTACGTTCTGGTCAGAGGAGGTTGTACAAGTCACAGGTGCCTTGTCAGTCGTTTGGGAAAACATTGTTGATACAGAAATTCATAGTGACTGTCGAATCCAGTGCTCGTGTTTTCTGTCACAAGAGATCTGCGCCGCAGTCTGAGGGCTGAAAAATGTGCATGACAGGAACACAGTGTAAAATGTGGGTATCACAGGCTGGCCAAGATCAGGAGGAATATCATAAGATTTTGTGTTTTCCAATGGAAGGTACAGAGAGGGGAAAAAAAACCCCAAATCTGATTCTTAGTTAACCCTGCTAACTGAAGTTCTGATGGTTTGAGAGTTGGGAGGGAAATCCTGAGAGAGCATATTAGGATTTATCTAAGGAGGAAATGTCGCTCAGAGTAAACCAGAATGTGACTTCCAAGAGGAGTTGCTGTGCTAGAATAACTTTAATTCTATACACTTTATTTTAGAGGCCAAATCTATAGGTACATGTTGTGAAGTTTATGATAAGTAGTATAGTTTAGTAAACTATACAGTCTCATTTCCACAAAAACAAAGGAACCAAATTAATACTTAATGTAACTTCACTAATTTCAGAACAGTTTAACTAAGAATAAGTTCCATCTATTGCCTCAAAAATGTTTGTTCTTGGATTTCTATGGAAAGATAATACGGGACAGAGAAAAATATCCTTCTGTACTTCTGTGAATTCCTATTAAAATTTGGTTTACTTTCTTATTCCCTAGTGGAAGAGCGTGTTTGATTTCAATTAAAATGAAATGTCATCATTTTAGGATATAGTGCATAGTTTTAACGGGTATGCAATACCCTAGTCCATCAGGGAGAAGACAATTGGATTTGGAAAAAGGCCAGAAGATACAGGGGATGTTTCACACTCACGGTGAAAATACGTGCGTGCATGTATTTCACCAGCACACTGCAGGGGCAGAGGGTTTCTCTTGCCTAAAATCTGTTGTGATTAGACCTTTCTGGTGATGGGTTTCCTAAATCCTTCAGCCTCATCATCAGCTTCATGGCTCTGAGAGGTCACAGCCCAGTTGGAAATGCTGTAGCCATCCACGGAGTTCACTGGCAGCAGGGCAGTCGCTGGTATTGTGTTCTTAATTAGAGCATACAGTACATTCTGTGATTGAGGAATGTCCTCAAGAGTGAATTTTAACATACAAAAATCTTCTAAAAAAAATAAATATTCCCTTCAAAGCATCATCCTATACCCTGTTTTTTAATTTGAAAGAGGTTTTCCGCATATTTTATTTTTTTGCTGTCTAGGTTTGTCATGTAGAAATTCTTTTTTGAGTCAAAGTATAATGAAGTTAGTTCTGTCCGTTTATTTCAGTCAAGTAAATGGGCATATGTAGGTAGTTATGAAAATACATAGGTGGTGATGACAGCTTGGCTAAGAATACAAAATGTGCAATAAAGCGATTTCTTATAAAGATTTCAGCGGGTATCTTTAATATTTCCTAAAGAACCAGCATCTGGAAAAAATGTTTTTTTGCCTTGGAAACATTTTTTTAAATATAATTTTTTTTTCTCCAGGAAATGTTATTTGGAGGTGTATCATAGCTGATTAACTTAGTGAAAAGCCAGACATTATTGTTCTTAGTGTTTCTCTACTCCCTCATACTGTTTGGAAGCAAATGGTATTTTCTAAGTAGAGGAAGAAGTTTTGAGTTTGATGAGACAGCATCATAACAGAACTTTTCATACAGAGATGTGCTTGAAAAGCTTAACTCTGAATGTGTTTTGGGAACTGCTTAATGACCTTACTTACGCCAAAATTTCAACTGATGGTTGAATTTTATTTTAAATTCCTTTTTCAAATATGAAAGATAAAATGTCTTGATCACCCCCTACCAGGTCAGGAAACCACACCGTGTAATTTCTCCCATAGAGCGTGAGAATTGTTTTAAAACTATCTGAAATTCTACTGTATTGCTCTCTTTGGAAATCTGCTTTAGAAACACAGCCCTTTGATTGATTAAAAAAAAAAAAAAGCCTTCCTCATGTAAACATAAACATGACAATATTTTGGTTATTAGTATCATCTTGTAACTTTCATGTAACTTGCACTCACTTTCTGGTGTTTGCTTCTTGAGTTGTTTATGAATAATAATAGTAACAGCTCTAGGACTCTAGGATAGATTCCTTTCCCTCCTTGTTTTTCACCTTGAGCCCATCTTTTCTGAGCAGGGTGACTAGAATCACGTAAAGCCTCCCACCTGACACCCTGGTAGGGTCTTGTGCAGTGTGATTCATGGTTGCCCGTGTCTGCTAGAAATAACCTGCCTCATCCTGGGAGCACTTTGATTTCTGACAACCGTATCATATTGATAACTGATATTTATCTTGCAATCGAGTAACGTTGTCCAGATCATTTTCCTACGCTGTTTCTAACTAATGCCTGGCATGTTATAGCCCTTTATCAAACTGGTAGGCTCATCTTGCCTGCTCTTAGCCAGCCAAGTGTGGATCCTCAGCAGCAGAAGAGGTGTCAGCAAAAGCTGTGAAGAGTTGCTCCCTGGAGGGTTCCCTCTTTAGCAGGCTTTGACTGGAGACCTGCCTTCTGCGTGGCTCTGGTAGATGAGATGAAGCACTCCCTAAGCGTATTTTTTTCATTATATATTATTAGACCTAATCTTCTTTCTATTGCTTCGGTCTTCATTGTGCAGAACTTCCAGTACGATGCTCCTGTCATTGCCATTACCTCCCCTAATTTGTCACTGGAACATTTCATTAGTGTACTCCTCCCCTTACGACCGAGATGGGTGTTGAAATAAGCACTCACATCCATTCCAGCAGTGATCCTTGATGGATATTGTGGGTTATCTTCAAACAGTACGTGCAGAAAACTTAGTCAGCTCCTTTTTTGTTAGTTAAATGCCGTATTTTTTCAAGCTACTAACACTTTTTCCATGTTAGATGATCAAGTGCTTCCCAAGACCAATCACATTAGATCCAGATTTTAAAATCATAGCGTTTCCTGTCAGAGGAAAGCATTAGATTTGTCTAACGCGATCTTTCCTAAGTCATTCTCCCGAGAAAAATTACTTTTTTCTTCTAAACTTGCTCTTAGGTTACGATCAGATGTTTTAATTGCTCTGACCTTCTTCTCATTAGCAGTTTTTTCTGCGTTTTTGGCCTTGAACTATTATTTTTACCTGTGCAAAGGTAGGACGAAGCTTGCAAATTTGACAAGGCATTTGGCCGTTGTTTCAGACATCTTTCTCATGTAAATGATGACATTTGAATAGAGACTTAAGATTTGGACATTTTGTAGTCGATTCTGACAAGGACTGAATTAGATATTACGGGCCTCTTCCCAGGAGGCACAAGGAACTTGAATTTTATTTATTGACCTGTTGCAGCTGATGTCTGCAGAGAGGGGACAAGGGACAATGCACACAGGAGCAAAGCTGCGAAATCCAGAGTGGAAGAACGGTAAAGAAAATGTATCCACTTGGAGATTTTGTATTCTTTCTTTCTATAATTTGATCCGACGAGGATCACTTAGTTACTTGGTTTTGTTGAAATCAAACAGGCTTGTTCTTCACTTGCAAAAATAGGAAACTTCTTTCCGAGTGACGCTCTTCCTGAAAGAATCCCAGCGTGCAGCTGCTGAGTGACTAAGAGATTGAAAACCTTAGCGATGCCGAATTCACTGGAGGTGATATGTTTACATACAAGGCCAAGTATCATAAAAATAGCTGCGTTACTTTTATTTATTTTTTTTTTCCCTTAATGTGAAGTAAACCAGCAACTAATTTTGAGTAGCGTTTTTCTATCCAGTTTGACCCGGCTGAAGTCAGACTCTAGCCACTAGAACTGTCTTCTGTCTGATATTCCTCTTTCATACATGAGTCTCCATCCTCATCGTTTTGACAGGAAAAAATTATTTTAAACTAGCTAAGGCCAAGGGGAAAGTTGACAACATTTTACACAGCCTGCTTTAAAAATGCCAAGGTAGATGGCATTTTCTTGGCTCGTGTATCATGTGGAGGGGACCCTGTTAGAGAGTTTATGAGATTTAATAGTCTGTTCCCCCAAATGGTATTATTTAACATACTGAATGTTCTTTGAAGACTCTACATTGATGAGAAAAAATTGTTATTATAATAATATATATTAAGAACATATTATATATTATTTTTATTATTGAGCCTGTATGCATAGAAGATCATCAGAGATCCTTGGGTTTGGGCTCTGAGTGCTGACATACATTGCTTGTCCGTATAATCTAATTAAAAGCTGATGTAAAAAATACATGGGAATAAGAATAGAAAAGGGATGAGGAAGAAATAATTGGAAGAATACATGGTGGTTGGATTAGCTATTTTCACAATTAGCTACTTGAATTAGCTACTTGACAAGCAGTATAGAAGAAAGAATAAAGGGCTATCTCTGACAAGGACAGTTTTTAGCGAAGCTGCTACTGTAAGTGTATTATGATTTAAATATAAAGAGCTTCAGGTTTCAGTTAAATGGATTTTGATTCTGCTTATTTTTCTAATGCTAGATTTGTTTCATTTCCATATTAAGCCCCTTTTATTAAACCACGCAGTGTGTGATAGAAATTTCAACCTTTGTTTCAAGTGCAACCGAGCATTTTGGGAACAGCCTAGGACATAGTCTAACTTCTAAAAAAAGGCAAAACCATGTATTTCTGCTTAATGAAGAGATTGAACATAAAATCTCACCTTTCATTTAAATACTGTGAACTGGAGACACAGGTTTATTGTTTCTAGATCTAGGAGGTGGTTTGCTTTGCCACTGATAAGCTCATAATTTCACCAGTGTTTTCTCTGGCGTGGTCATCAGAGGTTTGATGGTATCGACCTGTCTCTGATTGCTGGGTGTAGTGCTCTATCAGCAGGGGAAAACAAAGGGAATAGCTACGTGAAAACTGCCAAAAAAGTCTATTAGCATTTGGTCAAAATGAAGTTGATTATTTGGGATGCATATGAGGAAGGAAATTCTACTAGAATTCCTTTCCACAGTGAACTAGTTTCAAGAGAGGGAATCAAATTCCATATTAATCTGAAGTTGGAAGTAGGTCTTTGTTCATCCACTCAGGAAGAGGAAAGATGGCATTGAATGCATGTAACCATATATTTATGTGTATTTTATCTACATATTATATATATATGTACATGTTATATATATTGATATCTATAAGGAGTCAAAGTTAGTAATGGATCTGAAATTGCAGGTGGGGTGTGTAAGATACTTGTTCAAAACCTGTGAGAGTTGTCAGAAGAATGATCGCTAGAGCGTTCTGTTGATGGAAGAAGCAGGGAACCCACTGCATAGAATCTATCTTCATCATAAATGGGTTTTCCCTAGAAATTTTAGAACAGAGTTGGAAGCAATGGAAGAATTCTGGGAGTTAATCACAGTGATAGGTTAGTAATTTGTCAGGAGACTACCTCTGGAAACTGAAGATGGGTACAGAAAAAAAAAAACCAGTAGCTTCTCATAGAACTGCAAGAGAAAGCCTGTTAAAAAAATATCTATTTCAGAGATTAAAAAATAGAAAAATAGCAGCACTATTCAAACAGGTTGTTGTAAAGATTCTGCAACCATGCAAAAAGTTTCCATTGAGCCTGTTGGCGTTCGTAGAACTGTTTCTCATGTCACGAAGGGTTGGTCTCACCTTGGATATTTCAGGAAATGTGAGTTGATTTTATGGGGGGATAGTGTGAAAAACCATCGCAGCAAAGCACCACGTTCAAGCTGACTTTGAGCGGAGTGGGATTTAGCTGGGTTTGTATCTCGTTTCCTGTAAATTATCCGGGATAATTTCTGCTCTGTAGTGCACATGGCAATCCGCAGCTGGGAAATGTGGGTGTCCGCTGCCTGGCAAACGCTGCCAATTTACAATTTCAGCACTTTGCGTGTATTTTCTATGTAGTTATTTGTGCAGTGTTTGACTAATCACAGAGTAAATACAGAAGATGAAATATATATGTTGAAAGAGTAAGTATCTGTACGTCTTTCACATTGTATTTTGACTATTATCAAAACCAATAACACATTTTTCAGTACTCGATGGAAAACGAGCTCTTGATGGAACACTGTGAACATTACTGTGTTTCTTAATATGAAGCTGGTCAGAAAATTAGGGAATTCTCCGTTTCAGAGAGTTTGGTCAGCAAAAGCAGGTGGGGGGGATTAAATCAGTGAACTCAGAACAAAAAAGGACTCTGTTGGACAGCTTTGTAAATGCTTTTTGAAAGCGTGACCAGGCCATCGTAGAGTTAAGTATTAAACATGTAAGTAAGCCTGAGATCTGTGGTATAAAAGTAGGATTTTTTCATCCTGGTACATTTAATTAAAAATAATAAAACCCTCAAGGAGTTTTCATGGATGCCAAAATGTTTGGGGAAGAGCTACCCGGAGTCCACACCCCGGCTTTCAGGAAATACATTTCGGGCTATTTTCTGGATTCTTAATTTAAACGAACTGTTCTTGCTAATGAGATAAAGGAAGATGCTATGTCAAATTTGGCAGTGGGCATTCCAGTGACCAATGAGAGAGTTCAAAGAACCGCAAGGCAATCTGTTCAGCCGTCTTTGGCTACTGCTGCTTTGGCTTCTGGTAAGTCCACCACTTCACCCAAGGCATCTGGATTCAGTAAAGCAGGAGCAGCATGAACGTGCAACCATCGCTGACCAAACAAGAGCAGCAAAGCCTAGCGTAGCTCCGTATCTTCCCCAACCCACAATAAATCACAGGTCTGAGCCTCCTGACTATTCCGACTCCAAAGAAACCATCTGGCCAACATTCACACTTTTGGCTAATAAGTACCTTGGAAGCTCTCCCACTATTGTGTCATGTGGAGGAATATGCAAGGAAGAAGGGTTATATCCTCACTTTACAGGGGGACAATACTCTCCACAGCCTCCCTCTGCAAAGTCTTTGCTCTTTAAATTCCACGTCCACCCAGGAGCTTATCACTGTCAGATTTGACCTGTTCATCCTCGGTTATCAATACCCTTCCAAGAAAATGGTGACTCTCTGGGTCTTTGCTGAGTTTTCTCTCTCATACTTTGTATAGTGTCCATTGTCACTGCAAAAAATCCCTCCAGATCCTCAGAGATCCCATCAGACAAGGTGTTGACTTTTACAGCCACAAGTTCTGGGTGGAAGTCCTACCTGCTTCCCTTTTTCTAACAAAGCCTCTTCTCCGCTCTTTTGAGCCCTTTGCTCTCACCGTTGGCTTTTGCACTGAGTTTCATTCTTTCTTACGCCTTCTTCTTAGAATTTGAAGTTGGGGGTGAAAAAAAAAAAACAACAAAACAAACTATCTTCTTGTAAGAACACATTGAGTATGAAACCAGATGCTTACTTCCTCCCCTCTATTTTCCACACCCTGGGCTTTACTCAGAGGATTGCAATGAAATGAAAGCTCTCAGCAGATGTCTTCAGGCCACCACAGGGCTTTCCGTGGCAGGAGAGCAGCCTTTACCTTATCAAAGCATTCAATTTTTGAATGCAGAATGACAAGGAGATGCTTAAATACATGCTCAGGAGTAGGGACACGAGCAGGCACACGTATGTGCTTAGCTCCAAGGGTGTATTTTTAAATGCCGGTGAAGCATGTGCTTCATGCTTAAACATTGTGTTGAATCAAGATGAGGACACACATGTGGTTGAAATTAAACATGTATTTAGTGCTCTTTTGGAGGCAAAACCTAAATTGCTATTTTTAGGCCCTGCCTCAGGAACTATGCCCCCTTTCCTTCCTATGACTTCAGTATGAAAAGAACCTCCTCTGACAAAATGTATTTTCCTTTATCTCTAGACACGCAGTGACTTCAGCTGTGGTCTAAAGGAAATCACTCGGAGTCTCTAGAAAGTTCAAGCTCACACACCTTGATAGATGTATAGCAAGAAGCTCACTGCATCCTACTGTTCCTGGCTCTGGACAGCCTACAGCAGTGAGCATCCTTACTCTAGCCATGACTTGGTGTAGAAAATCCTCTTTTCCCACCACTTTTTTTCCCCTACAGGTATAAACACTGAGATGGCAAAATCTCACAAATGACAAGAGTAGCGCCGTTTCACAGTAGCGCTGAAGCCCTGACTCTCAGGGAGGAGGAGAAACAGGACTTCCAGGGCTGTAACCCAACAGGTAACTGGAAAAAATAGTCCAGCTTTCAGTAACATCATCCTTTCACCAGCTCTGGCATTTCACCTTCTTCCCTGCTTTAGTATCCGTGAGGAAAGGATTTGAGAAAGAGATTTGGGTCCAAAGTATGTTGGTTTTTTGTCAACTCTCTGTGTTACCCGAATTATCAACCTGTACTACCTTTTCTTGTTACCTTGCCTTTCCCAAAGCTGCCAGGGCAAAGAAAGGGATTTTGGAGACACTGGGTACAGATCAAATGTCTGGAATGTTTAAGCTAACAAAGATGGAATGGTGGCTGGTAGGGAACAAGCAGGTTCAGGGCATCTCAGCCACAGGGGCTTTAGGCGATGGTGGTGTGTATCCTAATATATTCAGCTTATAAAACATGAAATCGTTTTCCATCATTTTCTCTGTGAGGTGCAGTGAAACATGCGATTACATTTCATCCACGTGTCATTGCATTACCTTTAGAAGTTTAGTGACGTGCCTTTGTCGGAAGCTTCCAAAAACTCATATTTTTTTTATCCATGTAAAGTGATGGAAAGGAAGATTCTCTGCTTTATTTAGTGATTTTTCCAAACAAGGAGGAGTTTTTGTTTGTTTCTCGTTCTTTCAGTTGATAACAATACAATGTTGTTACTGTGACTTTTGTCTGGCGAATGATTTAATACATCAAAAAACAGGTTAATTGCTTTTTAATTGTCAGTCTTCAAGTTTTGCCTTGTATTTGGGTTGCATAGAAAATCCTTGCTCATAATTTGTAACCCTCTGATAAGCAATGTCATGAGTGCTCAGCCTGGGCTACCTGTGATGATTAAATTTAAAACCTCAGAGCACAACCCTTGAGCTGGGAGACCTGCCTTTGGAGGCTGCAGGACTTCTATCAGCCTCTGCTCCTGCTGAGGCCAACTGGGATGATTCTTAGAAATTCAACTTCAACATCTTGATTTCTAAAAATTAAAATTAGAACTTATACTTTGCCTTTAGAACTTCGGTTGCAAATTCTTCTTGAGATAAGTGTGACAGTGACTGGTAGGACTAATGCCCCTTTGCCCCTGTGTTATGTATTATAAGATTAGAAGTAATTCATTCTGCTTTTCTGAGCACTTGCATTTTTTGATAAACCCCAGGTTTCAATACTGAGAATACAAAACCAGTCAGGTGTACTCTCCTTTTATCCACATCAGAATGTTTTTAAGGCTTGTTTCGTGTGGATACCTCTAGTCCTGTGGCTGCAGAGCAGGTCTGTGCTTTCCCACTTGCCTTTCCCAGGGGCTCACACCCCATCCCGTGGCTGCGAGCACTAGGAGTGATGGATGATTCCTGGGAAAACCTGTGCTTACCTTGGGTGAAGAATGATAAACCACGAGACCTGCGTGCAGACAGTCAGATTTCCCCAGTGAAGTTAAAGGCTGCAAAATTCTCTTGCAGTTTGCTGAAAGCAGACTGGGCTTTCAAAAGCTGACATATCTCCACGCTGTAAGGAAAAGCTTTCTGGGCTATTTAAGGCAGGAGATGACTAGCTGAAGTTAGAGATTTGGAGTTACTCATCAGTGCTACCTACACATGGGAGTCAGGCCACCAGACTTCTTCTGTTCCTTCAGATTATTTGCTTTGCTCTAGAATAAACCCCAGCCAGAGTGCTAGTTGTGCCAATATTTCTTTTGCTTTCAGATAATCCATTGTGTGGGATGAAACCTCTATTTCTGCAACTGTTTTAAGGATTAGAAATTCAGTCAGCACCAAGTTTTAAAAGTAGCTCTTCTGAAAAAAAAAAAAAAAAAAGAGCTAGGACACAAACAGAGCTGTAAGTCTGCCTATTGCTGAGTGGGAACCAAACGAGCAGGGGCGAATACAATCCCTGCAGATCTGAGTGCTGGATAGCTGGGTAAAACCACACAATTACTGAAATATTAGCCCAAAAGGTATTGAGTGGAATAAATCTCTGCTGTGAAGAACCCTCTCTGATGTGCAGGGGTAGGCTGTCGGCTCGCTGCGCCCGTGTTCGCTGCCGTGGGCAGAGGGGAGCGGGGAGGATCTGCCACCCCTGTATTTCACTAAAGCTTTAACCAGCTCTTTTTAAGCAGGGAAGTATTTTTATATATGGGGCCTTGACCTTAATGAGTCAATAAAATGACTGTGAAGCGACGCCTTCGAAACAAAACTGCCCTTGTTCACTACATTGCCTGGAGAAGCGGTAAGAAAGTTCAGGTGACTGGCTCTCACCCCTTTGGGGCAAGTTTTAATCAATTCTGCTCAGCCCAAACACCTTCTGTGTGCAGAGAAACAAAATACACCTCCCCGGGATGCTCCTCTGCCCAGGGTTAGACCTTGCCATAAAGCAGCTCTCCCTGCAATAATACCTTATTTTCTCTTTCCTCATGGAGCCTTCATTTGGCTCCTCCTGCATCTTGGTTTGCTTCGTGCAAAACCAGTCATTTCTTAAGATCCTCTTTGAATTATGCACAAGAAGTTGAGCATAATCAAAACTGTTATACACATGACATTTAAAAAAAGATTCAGATATGTATGAGGCATGCATATATATGTGGATATATATTCATTCACCTTTCACATAAAATATCTTGTAATTAATGGACAAATTATTGACTTTCTAGCAAATCTGTCTTCCTCACAATCTTTGCTAGTTCAACATTCTTTAAAACACGTAGTACAAGGATTCTTGGGCATCTTAGCAGCTCTGCTTTCATTGGCTTCTTCCTGGATTTAAGCTCCTAAATCACTTGGGCATTTTTACAAAACTCATTCACCCCAAATAAATAATCTTGAACAAACCCCACATTGTTAAAAAAAAGCCCTTTTTGGAAGCTGTTTCCAAGTGACTTTAATGTTCCACGTTATATAAAACATAATAATTAAATGTCTTATTTAAAAGAAAATATTCTTGTGTGCTATCATCTATTCATTCAATTATTCAGAGGAGTTTTGAACAATCAAGCCTAAAAAATGAAGGCATGAATAGAATGATGTTGCAAATGCACCAACTTCTCTATGTGGCCTTCATTATAATTGTCAAGAATAAAATTTACATAAATGGGAAATGATGGGGTTTTGTTTTGTTTTTTTAACGTTCCGAGATGACTGTTTTATCTGTGCAATGCAATCTTGGAAACAAGAGGGATTGAAAACATCAGAATACTATCAGAGTGAATATAGTATATCCTACAAAAATGTTCATTTTGTACCTTTTCTATTGTTGTAAAAGGAAACACTGAAATAATTGTCCACATAATTGTTTCTTTTACTGTTGCTGAGTTCCAAGAATATTAACGGCGGAAAGGAAGGGCTGATGTTTGCCTTCTCCTGACCTCTTCCTCTGTGTATGTTCACAGATGATGAATATTGACAAAACTGTTATTAATCAAAAGAGATTCCGTTTATCTAAAGTCCCAACAAGCTATAGGGACTGTAGGGCATTACTGCCTGAAAGGAAAGTAGATTTGTTGCCTTTGTGACTGTGGGAAAAAGCTTGTACACTTGCACCTTCAGCTTCCCAGCTGGAGGAAAAATGAGAAGATCCAGAACATTTGCCTCTTTTTCACATCGTGCTGTTTAACTGTGTGTCTTTTGGCAGAAGAGGGAGGAAGTCATTCAAGGCTTAAAACGTTTATAGCTGCACGACTCCCGAGTAAAATTATTTTCTAATATTTTTGCGTAGCAAAAATACAGATAACAGTGCTGGATGCGTTGAATGATAGGGTTGGAGAGGTGCATCTTATTTAACTTTAAATTGTGAGATAGGTTACTCATGAAGGACCGTGTTCCACACAGACCAGTTTACATGTATCATCCACGTTTTTGCCCAGGGTCTCTGTTCCAGCTCTGGCACGCACTGGTGCATCCATGTGATGGGAAAGGGAAGAGCTCTTGCCGGAGCCCAGCCCCGAGGTCCTGGTGGCATCTACCCTCAACGTGACCATGCTTTGGCAAAGCCCTACCACAGCACTGGGCATCGCCGGGGCGCGCTCCTGGGTGCAGGGCCAGTGACTCCCGGTGAGAACGGCGAGGAAACGCATCCCAGCATCCCAACCAAAGCCACGTTCCCATGGAGATTTCCGGATTTTTAACAGTACCGGCGTAGAAAGATGAGAGAAGGAAGCAGCAGCCTTCTCTCCCCTCCAGATTTTCTGTAATAAATGGAGTTATAAAGCGATGCAGGATGCTTATGGCAGCTAGGAAGGGGCAGTAAGGGAATGATTGATGCACCAACCCTTAACACAAAGAGCCTGGAAACTGTTGAGTGGGGAACAGCAGATCTCGGAATTATGTTATGCTTCTGGCAAAGGAGCTGGCGTAATCTTTTTGGTTGATATCATCCCAGAAATTATCGTTTATCTTCTCTAAAATGACCTGCTCTAATCTCAGGCCAGATCATCGCGCCGGTTTAGTGGTCCCCAACCAGAGAAAATGTAAGTTCCTCCAACCGAGGAAGAGCACGCAGTGCTCTCATTTGAAGCCAGCCCTGTTACTGGTTCCCAGCCCCTTGTGTGGGCACAGGCAGTCAGTCTGCCTCTCCTTTGCCAAGAAACAGTCAGTCTAGTACCTTCTGCTTTATATTTACAAAAATATTATCTCATCCCCTCTCCAACCTGCTGCTGAAGTTTCGAGGTGTAGCGTCTAACAGGCAGGATTGATGGTGTGGCTTATCTGAAAACATCCCCCGCCCGGTTATAGATAATGTTTGGAACGTAATTTATCAGCCTGGCGTCGTTCAACAAGTGATGGGGAGCGATGAACAAGAAGGAGATCTTCCTGCAAGTCAACTCATCCCCCGTGATACCTCCATTGAGAGAGCGGAGTCGTGGCAGGATCAGTGGATAGGCTCCCGCTGGCCGGCGAGGTCTGCGTTCCCTAGCTCTGCTGTTATTTTTATTCACAAGTTATAGGGGCAGCTGGTTTATATTCCAGTGCGCAATTACAGACCTAGGAAGGGCTTAACTTTCATCTTCCTGAATTTGGAAAGGAAACAGGAATACAAAGAGCAGAAAAAGCCACAGCGGCGGGAGTTTTCTAGAATCAAACCTCTGTTGGTCTTGGATCCCGATGAAGCGCTTCTTATCGCTGCAGGGAAGATTTACTCCTGACTCAGATATCTAAATTTAGGCTGTCTGCACTTTAGGTGTTTACATGTGAGGTAGGTGTCTCTGCTCACCCTGGCGTAGACACCTATGGTTGGCCACCTTACGCCCACGTATCTCCATGGACTATAAAGATGTTCTTCATCTTGCAGTTCAGTGATGGTGTTTGACACTCTCCAAGAGGTGAATGAGAAGGTGGCCGAGAGGTGACTTTGTGGCTGCACAACTTTAAGATGAGCTCAGGCAGGTTTTCTCAGGTTGAAAATAAGACAGCGAAAGAAAAATAATAGTCTTTATTTCAGTTCCTAATAACTTCCCAGCTGTGACTCCAAATCATAGAATCATAGAATTGTCTAGGTTGGAAGAGACCCTTGGGATCATCGAGTCCAACCATCTACCCTACTCT
>JAOQGM010000019.1:808996-827774 GCA_027564225.1 Gallinago stenura | reverse complement strand
CAGCGGGACACGGGCTTTGCGTATTTTATCTCCATTTATGGTTATTGCATTGTAAACCCGCAGCAAGCAGGAGTTATCATTTGCATATCTCTGAGAATTAGCCAGAAAGCTTCCCTCTCCATCCCTGATTTATACTGCCACCCTAACGATCCAGTGTCTGCTTCTGCTCTGAAATAGCCTGCGAAAAGATAGGCCCTGATCTTTGACCTGGCAGGCAGAGCTGATTAAGATATGCCCAGAAAACATTCGGTTATGAAGCAGAGATTAGCTGGGGATCAAGGAGCGATAAAGAAGGAGCAGGAGAAAGATAAATACTGAGGGAGAACTCTATCCATTAACTAGACGTGGGCTTACATTAGAATATTTTATCTAAGCCTACTCCAAACTTTGGAATTTATATTCAAAATACTTCTGGGTTTAGGTACGGCTTTACAAAACCAAAATCTGATTCGCGGGGTTTTGCCAGATCCAAGGTATTTACTTTGCCTCTTCGTGCACCTGGAAATTTGATTTTTCCAAAATTAACTCAAGGTTTTAGGACTGTCTTTGTTCCTTGCCCGTTCCGATGCCTTTGAGTTGTTAACAATCATCACTTCAATTTGCTGAGGCACGAAGGATTTTGGATAGCGGACTTTTCCCAAGCACACGTGCATGCTCACATGGAAATGGATATATTTGGTTGGACTAGATGACCTCAGAGGTCCCTTCCAGACTAGACAATCCTAGGATTCTATGATTCTAGTCTGTATTTCACACCCGTGATTAGCTAAAGCGATGCTTGTTGGAGATACCCCAGGTGACACTCCAGAAGAGTTGTCCCTGTTTCCACAGCGGGTCATTAATTTCTTTCAAAGCTGGTCTTCAATCTCTTTCCCTCTCTCTGCTTCTTCCAAAGCGTGTGTGATGCTCCTCGGTGCGAGGGACACATCTGAAGGGCTGAGCGTTCACGTGGGACTGGAGTTAATGGGGCACATGGCTTGGCACGTGGAGAGCCCTCCAGGAAACAGAAACATGGCTCTGACCCTCCCCTGGGGCGTCTGCCGGTGGGGATGGCCCTTGTGATGAGGTGGGAGTGAAGAAGAGCCACCCAGGTTGCCCACAGAAGGTCTCAGGGTCACCCCAGCCCTGTGTGGCAGGCGGTGGCAGGTGGGACATGGACCCCGAGACAGGGTTCAGGCGCTCTCCACCGCACTGAGGCTTGCCAAGGGCAATGCTCTTCAGCACAAAGTGCTCCTTCCACACAGTTTCTGCCTCATTTACTCAGAAATTAGCTCAGCAGCTAAGTAGAGGTATCCTGGTTGGTTATTCTGGAAGACACCCAAACACCATTTGGGGGGTGAGCTCTTACAGGAACGAGCTGGTTTTCTGGTTTAAGGAGCTGCTCTGCTTTGGTGTTTCCTAGTTATTGCAGCAAACTGGAAGAGGTTAACTAAAATGATGTATTTCCCAAATCCCAACAGCACGGTTACGCTGGTTATAAAAGCATCTGAGGAGCAATAGGATAGACCCCAGTCCTGTCTCCTTATCCGGTGCCCATCAGGCAGTAACCTGATGATGTGGTTGGGATCCCACCTCCTACATCCTCCAGTTGCACTCAGGAAAAAGAACCTGCTGTGAGGCCACCTGTGTGCTTTTACAGCCAGGGGCTTTCCTTGGGTTCCCTCCAGCTCCACTCGGGTACCACTTTTCTGCACGTGCCCTTTGTCTGAAGTTATCTCCTTTCTCCGTGCAATCAGAAGGGAGACCGAAAGCTCTCCCCTTTGCTCTGTTGACCGTTTTGGTGCTTGCTGTTTCCAGACTGTTGGAAGATCTGGGCTCAAGTTCTGGATCAAGCTTCTTCATCCACAGAACCTTCTATTTCTGTAAAGCATGTCACTTGGCAGCGGCACGTCCCACACTGACATAAATGATGCTGAGGCAAGAAGACCATTAGTGGCTTCAACAGAAGCCAGCTGTGATGGCAGTTGCTTTGCGATGATAATGCTTTGGCCTGATGGACTCCCAGGCTACTCTTTGGGAGGCCACGTGGCATCTTCTGCCTGAGAAAGGTAGCCTCAGAGATGGGCCGATGCCCTCTTTTAGAGGAAAAAGCCCAGGACTGTCAGGACGTGCAATGAATCTTCCACTCCGTGCGGCGTGTCCCAGTCACCCCGTGAAGGCACCCGAGAGAGGAAGGAGCCCTCAGGACAAACATCTCCCCGTTCACACAACGGTTGGACTCGTTTGAATGCTTTTGTTCACGTGAAGCCCCGCTTTTTTTTTTTTTTCATTTTTCAAAAGCAAAGGCAGCTCTCCCCTTGCTTTCTCCCACCTGCCAAATCACGCTTCCCCATCCGCTGTCTGGAGCCTCCGTCAACAATTTAAACATCTTGTTAAAATTTCAGCTAGCGAGGACAGAACTTGCCAACAAGGCTTCTCTTACCAGCTCCAGACTGATTCACAAGCCTTTAACAGAATCACCCGGTGGCTTTACACCTCTAATGGAGCCCCACAAAAGGAGGAGCGAGGCACTGGAATTTTCTCTGGAACTCACATCATAATTTGCAAATCTTTGCCTACCAAAGCCTGTCTTGGGAGCTGTGAAGAGACCACTGGGCAAGGAAGGGTCTTCACCTTTAGAGATCTGCAGAGCATTCTCCTTTGTCTTTTCCTACCTCCACTCGCTCCTCCGCTCTCCTAGCCTCTGGAATTTATCCCAATTGCTCTACTTCTACATTTTTTTTTGCACTTTAAGGGTTAAAATCGCCTCTTCTCACCTTCACAACCCAAATCCACATGTTTCTTGGCGACTTTTCAGCTGCTGCTGGTCGTGGCCATCCACAGCTTGGATGAAGTTCCGCCGTCTTGCCAACGCTTAATTGGCCATGATCTGAAAAGCTGCTGCGTTGTTCGCTTTTAAAAATAATAAAAAAAAAAATAAAAGAAGTGGGTGGCCTCCACCATCGAGCCCCGCATCCGGGACCCGACACGGGCTCCTGCTGCAGAGGTGCCTCCAGCAGAGGACATGTCCCACGCCAGGAGATATGTTGCCTGCTCGAGGTGCCCCGAAAGGTGGAGGCTGAGCGGGGTCGTGGTGCCGAGCCTCTCTCCCTCCTGTCTTTCTTAATTATGGGAGCAACTGGAAGCTGCTGGCTCTGCCCCTGCTGCCAGCTCCAACGGGGATCTTCTCCCTGATCCTCTCTGCTCCAACGGGGATCTTCTCCCTGATCCTCTCTGCCAGGTTATCTCTGACCCGCTGTACTTGACTGCCGCTGACTGACAGGCTTTGATTTTTAACAGGGATTAAAACCAGCAAAAAAAAAAAAAAAAAAAATCTCACACCTCTCAGGCTTTTTTTTTTTAAGAATTAATTTTTGAGCTCTTGCTTCTTCTACACTACTTTCTGTCGCTAAAACTCGTGGTGGGTTTTAAGTGGTTACAGACCCTTCAATATACTGAGCAACAGTGTCCCTGGATTCAGTGAGATCCAAGAGCCCCCCTGGCTTTTCATCTCAGATCTGTCATTTCCCAGGCTGCGGTGCTGGTGTTTAATGTGATTAGGGCAGAGTTTGGATTCATTTCCACATGGTGCCATGCTCTGTGCTTCAGATGCTCTGGAGATACGCCTCCAACCAGGTTGGAGGATCCGCACCGGCGTATTTTAAGTGGGTTTAGAGGGTGGTGTGGCCTCCTTGCTGCTTGTGAGAGGTACCAGTGATAGGGGCACCATCGTTCACCCCTTCCCTCTCATTACTTGGCTGCTTGGGCTGCGTCTGGAGGCAGATCTCTGGGCTGTGGAAGCAGCGCAGGCAGTCAGAGCATCCCCGGGAGCATGGCAACCTGGCTGCCTGCCTCCTCTGTCTAGAGCCCCGAAGGGAGACAGGACTTTCCCTGGGAGCTACGGGTAAGAAAAGCACATTTTCGGGTCTGCTGGTGCTTTACGTGCACATTCTATCAAAAGATGTGCTATAATCCCTATTTTGGGAAGCAGGCTAGCAGATCCGGGGAGCGTGGCTTCGCAGAACATCCTTGGCTGCTAGGCACTACCTTTGCCTCCGGAGCAGGGAGAGGCTCTATGTTCCCTCCCCGGAGATCTCATCCAACGTTAGCGCTCAACTTCTCGTTTCTCAGCATCGACTTTGGCTGCCTCCTACTCCTGACTTTCTATCCTTAGCAGGATTCGCAGGCTTTCAGCTCTCTCTCACACTTCTCGCTCTCTAATCTTAGCGCCGCTTCTAACTATAGAGTGCCTTCCAGCTTCAGGGTCTCTCACTTTTGTTCGGGCTCTTTCTGGGCCACAGCCAAGTAGGTGAAAGACTCGAGAAGGGGGGGAGCTGGCGCAGCTTTCAGATGTTTTAGGCTGGAGGTAAACCCTCCTCGGTAGCCATCCTCTTTTTTTTTTTTTTTTGACACTTTCCTGAGATGTGCAAAGGGGTTTGGTCAGGAAGAGATGGTTGTTCCCACCTTACCCATACCTGAAGGAGCTGACTTTGTGCTAGCAGTGTTCCCCCTTCTCCGGGAATTTGCCCAAGGCAGTAAAGTTATCATTTTTTAAAAGATATACTTAAGCAAATTCCCTCTGTGTTCTGGATCTGGCTCATCACAGCCAGCTTGACTGATTTCATAAGCCACAAGCTGCTCCTCTGTCAAGTGTCTTCCTGGTTTATCTCTATTTGTACCAAAGGGTGTCTATAGAGGTTGTATCAACTTCCCTGAGTGAAATGGTTCTTCATCAAATAAAGGCTTCATATGTGGCTTTCTCTTCCATGTGTTTCGTGTGCAGTCTTCCTGAGGGGGGAAAAAATATACATTGTCTTGGTTTTTCTGATATTTTCCCAAGTCTATTTTTCATACGCAAATAAAAAAAAACCTTCCCCCTAGTTCCTTATCCCGAGCACAAACCTAAACCTCAGCTTCATCTTCCAAACCCTTCTACTTCGGGATGTGCTTGTGAAGGGGAAGCCTTTACTGAAATGATATTGCAAATACATATAATTCCCCCTGACTACCTCATTGTATGGGATGTGCTGGTATGGGCAGCGCTGGCTTGCCTCAAAAGAGAGAACTGGGATTCAAGGTGAGACTCCTCCATAGGAAGAACCTCAGCTGGAGGAAGGTGGAGGCACAAAAGTGGCAGAAGGATTTCCTTGCTGATCTTCCTGTTCTCAAATTGGATAGAAAAGGAGTTGTGTGCTCTCTTTTCCTGGATGAGAAAAATAAACTGAGGTCAAAATACATGGGAAGAGCCAAAGGGACATCTTTTGTTGCTGCTACCTTGAGCCAGTGGAAGTGGAAAAGTCCCAGCAAGAGCCACTTTTGGGGTCAAGTACATAAGAGCCCCAGGTGGCAATGAGACAAACCCAACCTGCAGTGAGTAGGCAAAGGATTATGCCAGTGGCAAGAGGGTCAAAACAGCTGAGGAAGAGCTCCTGGATGACAGAAGATACAGAACAAGGAGTACCTGTGTCCCCTAAGCAGGAGAAATCTGAATTACGGCTTTTTTACTTCCTGACATGGTTCTGCAAACTCAATAGTCAGGTTTTTTCAGATTGTAAAAATATATAAAGACCTACTGTCTGAAGGGAAGCTCATTTTTTTTAATTCTTCAGACTCTCTCGAGCACTTCAAGGAGCACAGAAGGAAGTCAAGTAGCTGAGCTTAATGAATAAAATAAAGCAGTTGAGAAATACTGTCTCTCAAATAACCAGAAGGACCTCAAGACATCTTGGAGTCATTAAAAATGAAATAAACATCTTCCTGGCTTGCTTGCACTTACCTGAATTGCGATCCAAGAGAGGAGATGAATTTGGCATGTCATAGCGAAGAGAAATGTGGATACAGTATGGATAATTCAACTCATTCGTTATTTATGGGAATATGATGTGAGGTGCTCCAAAGTGGTGTAGCAAAGGCCTGTCTCTCCTAACGTGCCCATGAAAGAAAGAATCACCAGTTGAGTAATATTTCTTCAAAGTACTGATCATGGTTTGAAAAGAATGACTGACAGATATTTGGAGATAACTGAAATGGGAGGTGAAATTTAAATTCTCTGTACAGCCCCGTGCGGTCAGATTTATCCCAGCTGCCATTGGCTATGTGAAAATTAGTTGGTTCGGTCTAAGAAAATCAAAGTTCCCTCTATAATTAATGGAGAAAGACTGGCCTCCTGAGAGGTGATTTGTCCTGCCCTAAGACTGCACCTGCAGAGAGATGTGCCTAATCCCCCTCTTCCCGAGGCGCTCGCCTCTTCCATTCCCAGCAGGAGGAGCTGGGAAGAGGAGCTCAGACCAGATGCCTGGCTCCTCTCTGCCTGAAGCTGGGTGCAATGGATCCCATCTGCAGCCGGGTGAAGTAAGCAGAATAGACTGTCAGCTGTAATGAGTGGCAAGGAGACTAGCTCTTGACATTCCTGAAGGCCAAGGAAAGCTTTCTTTGACTTGGCAGAGCCAGGTTTCCTCTCCTTAGTTCTGTAATACAGTTATTTGCTACTTTTATAATTTCCACAGGCATATATCTGTGTTCCAATTACTGAGATGACGTTTGCACCGGCATGATTCATGCTGTCAATTCCTGTCTCAAGTTAGATTCAAGCAAAGTTTATTTTGGGAGCGGTAGATGCGTACCTACCGGGAGCTGGGAGGTGCAGGAGAAAACAGGCTTCTGCCAACTGCAGAGACAGTAAAAGTTTGGGTTTCACATCACTGGAGAGCCAAAGTGGTGGTCAGGCAGGAAACAGATGGACTTTTCTGCTCCACGTTGGGTATATATCCATGTTCTGTATGTACAGAGGTTGTAATATTAACCAAATATATCTCCAAAGTTAACCGATCCTTGGTGGATTGTCATAATTCTTCTCTTGAAAGGGCATATCCTAAATACCCTCAGTGGTGATTGCCATCTCCAACTGGAAGACCAGTAGTTTATGGAAAATGAGTGCCTGGTGGTTGGGCCAGGAGGTGGGACACCCTTTGCCATGTGGCTGAGCAGAAGCCACAGCACAATGTTCCTCTGGGTTGGGTTGATGGGTTGGTTTTTGCTCTGGTTCCAAGCATCCTCACTTCCAGCGCGACACAATTAAAAGGGATGCAAAACCAGCTGAGGAGGCAATAGGTGGTGGTGGCACGGGGGGGTGGAAACTGCTAGTTGAATCCCTTGTATCTTCTCTTTCCCCTCTCCTTTTTATCCTTCCAACCTTCCTCATTTTTTTTATTTTTGCATTGTCTTTCAAGAACACAGCTTGTCAAGGCAGGGATGTTCTCATCTCACCTGGCTGTGAGGCATGGAGCTTACACAGCGATTAATCACATCACTTCTTTACTTCTTCGCGGTGCCATTCAAATGTCAACAACCCTCAGGAGGTTCCTCCGGTGCAGGAAAACAGGGATTACCCTGTTTTTTCCAGATAAGGAAACTTAAGTGGTCACCATTTTCCAAATGTAGCGACTAAAGCCATGTCCTGTCATCTGAATCTTGAATTTAAATGCCTAAAGATGGGGTGACCCATCGTGGTGGAAGGTCTCCTCTTGCACAAAGCCAGTCCTGTGCCCTGCTGGAAATAAGGATAGACATCTTCAGGCAGTTGCCTCATCAGAAAGACCCAACAGTCACACCAAGGAATATATACTATTTTATAATCACATTACAACGAATAAATCAGAGCAAACGCACCACTTGGTTATGAAATGTTTCCCTGTTCATTTTTTCCATTTCAGTATGTGGTGGGAAAGTGCTATTAAAATAATCATAATAATAATAATATTAACTTTGCTATATTTACTCAGTAGCTCAAATGCTAGCAGGCTACATGGTCTGAGAGGAAATGCCTCCTTCAGACTCCTTCTCAGTACAGCAGCTAGAAGACCCATGGAAACTGCATCTAGCCTTTTTTTATAATAAAATATCCTTGTAATATTTATTAATGTGAAATGTGCAGTTAAATCTTTGATGAAAGAGCTATTGTGTGCCCGGGTTTACAGTAAACAGTTAAAGCTCTTAAAGTGAAGTTGAAGCAAGTAGAATATTTGCTTAGATTTGGCAAGAAGAAATATTGTAAATAATTCAAAGGGTGTAATTTGATTCTAGATTTTTCTGGGCTATGTGGCATATGGCCCTTCTGGTTTTGTTTTATTTAGGTTTGCTGCCTCCCTTACGTAACCGTTCTTTTCAGCCTGTAATTAAACTTCAAGGTCAACCAGGAATTAAGCAGGGAGGAAGTTCGTGTAATGGAAACGAGGGAGGCTGGACCCTGCCACGCTCTCTGTCTCCAAACTCATCTGCTGGTGAGGGCAGGAGGGGGAAGGATGGACCCGAAACCTCCTGTAGGGCCAGAAGGTGAGGGCAAAGGGGTGGTGGTGTGCTCCAGAGCAGCAGAAGCTGCACCAAAATGATCTCTTATGGAGGATGTCTTGGCCAATTGGTGATCCTCTTCTGTAGACCCGCTCTTCTCAGTGATGTGCATTGAGTTACACAAACATCTTCCTCTCTGTGGGAAGCTTCTTTATGCTCTGGCTGGTTCAAAATAGGGACTGGGCACTTGGTTTTCAGAAGAAGAGGTCTCCTCGCCTCTACGGGTTGGGATTTCACCTCCCTGTTGTTGCTGAGTATCGATGAGTTGCTGGTGGGCTGGTGGCCCACTCCCAAAGCAGAGCTCCAAGGAGAGGACAGATCTATTCCCAGGGAAGGACCAGCTCTGTCCTGTACCCTGGGCATCACCCGTGTCCCGACGGTCCTCCTTCCATCTGCCATCCATCTCTGCGCTGTGGTCCACCTGGTGAGGGATCTGGAGGGGTTCAAGGCCAGGTTGGACAGGGCTTTGAGCAACCTGGTCTGATGGGAGGTGTCCCTGCCCAGGGCAGGGGGTGAGAACGAGATGGGCCTTAAGGTCCCTTCCAACCCAAACCCTTCCATGATTCTCTGATTTGAATTGCATCTATTATTTTTGGAATTTTTTTCATTTGGAGCTCCTCAGGTGAATAGTGCTGTGTAAGTGCTAAGTGTTATTATTTATTAGTCACATATATTCTGTAATTACTTTGCAAATATGATCATTATATTTGAAGTTACAGAGTACTTCAAACATTAATTGCCACATAACTTGCAGATTTCAGATCTGATACACAAACCTAATCATCAGTCATTAAGTATTAAAGAAGAGAGCACTGGAAATATATTAAATTACTTCAGATCACTGATTAAACCTAATCCTTGGAAATTCCTAAAAGCCTGTTGGAGCACTGAGATTCGCTTCCAAGTGACCATTGGGAATTTAGGCTTGGAACACAGTGGAATGCCTTAATTCTCAGGGATATCGCAACTCTCTGACCCTGCAAAATGCTCCTTTTCTGGAATCCTGCCCCAGCCATGGATAAGTCTTATTGCAGTTTTCCTTGGGGCTGACTTCTTCAAGGCCAGGTTGGATGGGCTTGGAGCAACCTGCTCTGGTGGTGGAGCTGGATGGTCTTTAAGGTCCCTTCCCACCCAAACCATTCTGTGATGCTGTGACTCTGTGACTTTATGGCTGTGCTTTCTGCCCAAGCAGAGAAATCTGAACCATTAATAACAACCATTATTAATCAAGAGTGGAGGAGAGATGGTTGGAAGGGGCTTGGACCCCCATCTCACAGTCCCCTTACCGACCCGTGCTGCACCTTCTCCCACGGCATTTGAGCAATTCTCGCGTTAAGGCTCGGATGATAAAGCATCTATCAGCTGGGAAAACGGACAAACCTCATTCCATCAGCCCGGAAGATGATGCCTCCCCTCGTCGTGGCGGGTCCCCGAGCGGCTCAGGCTGAGGAGCCAAGGAGAAGGATGCAAAAACTTGGGGCTGGTGGGCCCGGTTCCACGGCGGCAGCATGAGGCTGCGGGGAGGCGTTGGGTGCTGGATGGCTCCCCAGCGTCTGTCATTGTGCTTGACGCCGCGCTCCCTTCCAGAGCAGTGGGCTGGAGTGACAAGAACAAAGACACAGGCAGAGTGTAAAATCTCTAAATCTCTCTCCCTTGCCTTTTTTTTTTTTTTTTTTTTTTTCCTCAGACTGGCTGGAAACTTCTCCCCTGCCTTCACGCTGGTCACCGGGACATCTCCTCGGCAAGGACATGCCTACGCCTCTGCTAAAGCTGGTGCCGGGGCTTGTCTTTCCCAGAGAAGGTCCCAGCCACGGAGGGGAGGAGAAATGGGGAAATTCTGCCCTTTTCCTGGTGGATTCCAAGGTTAATGAAGAGTTTGAAACTGTATTTTTAAGCCACGGGGTTATTTCACAACCCTGTTTAGGAAAATGGCATTTTGGAATAGGTTTATACTGTTTCACCGTAGGTAAAATATTTCTGGTTGGGAGCTGTTGCACTCAACAATTTATATCAAATGTATAAATAAGAGCATATGTGTGTATATACGTAGATTTCGAAGTATTAAATACGGGCATTTGTGTGCCTGAGGAGAGAGAAAGGGAGGAGGTGTGGGAGATCCCGGAGAAGGACCATTCTGGGACTTTCCACCCGATGATGGGACTCAATTTTCCTTCTCCTGCAATAGCAACCGGTGAGATTTCCAGCCATTTCTGGGGTTTTTCTGCTCTGTTTGTGTTTAGCAGTCCTAAATTCTCTGTCCTTGGGCCACTGAGCGATGGGACAGCCCTCCTCTTTCCTGCCTCCTGATGTCCCGCTCTCCTTGGGGCAGGGATGGGTTAGGGGTGTTGGTAAGGTGGCCATTGCCTTGTGTTCCTCTGCTGGAGTGTCACCATGTGTCATTATTATTTATTTATTGGAGTGCCCTCAATTTTTTAGCCCTGTTGTGCTTTACAGGAGAGAGAGAGAGATGGTGCCCTGGTCCAGGGCTTGTGCTTGGAACACAAAAAGAGCAGCTGTGACATCGCAGGGAGGACTTTTGGTTAGGGAATGGAAGTGAGGAGGTAAATTCCACCCCTCTTTAAATGTTAAGAGGTAAAGATAAGACAATAAAATGTAGAGAGCTGTTTCATAATGAGCCCGAGGAACAGATCAGAGGGGGGGTGTGACATGGCTCTGTGGGCTCCCAAGGAGCTGGGTTGCTCCAGCCCAGGTTGGAGGAAGCGTCCAGCGATGGTGAGGGCACCAGAAATACAATTCCCTCTGCTTTTCCACTCCCAGCCACGACCAAATTGCCACGTTATTTGTGCAAAACCGTTCCCCTACAGCTCCCTTGCCACGAGCCTGACTCCGCTCCTTGCAGCGCGGTGCTCGGGACTGTTTACACCCAAGGAGAGGCAAGACCAAACCTGATTTATGGCCATTTTGCATCATCAGGAAGAGGATATAACAGCATTTAATTATTCTCACTTAAACGCAGCTATTTGGTATCGAGTTGAGCATTTTGGGGTGGGGAGGGGTGGATCTGCCGTGGGATGTGGCGGAAGAGTTCCTGCCGGGGGTTAAACAGAGCAAAGCAACACCAATTGGATATTCAGAAATAAATAAAATACAATCTTAAGGCTGAGCCGGAGAAAAGCCGGATTTTTAATTGCTGCAGATTGCAATCTGCTCATTATTTTAACTGTCTTAAAAGGCACAAGTAATCATTCGCAAATGATCTGAGCAAACGGTGGAGGCCCTTGGTTTTTTTTGGGTTTTTTTGTTGCTGAAGTTGGCAGTGAAACCCCCTCGGTTTCAGTGGGGAAATAATCAGGTTTCCATTTATGCCTTCCTTTCTCTGACAGTCAGTATTACCCGCTCCAAAAAGGCTCAAAGGTGCTTCTTTAGGTCTCAGCTAACTGAGAAATGGACTCGAAAATATTATTGAAAGAAATTGTATATTTAGCATTCATTTCATTTGTCTTTTTTATTGTTTTGCAGGGCATTAGGCTTTCCTAAGGATTTACGTGCAAAATAAAATTTGGTTATATTCGCTTCTTAGTAACTGAGATTTGGGATTAAATGTGACACGTAAAGAATCTGTCATAAAAAAAGGAAATTTCAAATAGATAGAGGAAAATTATTGTGCAAATCCCAAACCAGTCCTGCAATATACAAATATATCTATTTTGGTGGGCAGGTTTGTTTGGGAGGGAGCTTTATCCTGAATGTGTCTTTTCCCAATAAAAGGCTAAGTATCTTTTTTTTCTTTATAATAAGGAATAACACTCTTTATTCTGCGGATAGCGGTGTCCTTCAGGAACGTTGTCCCAGAGAGCTCCCAACGGGGCACCTTGTGTCCAGGGACAAAGAGCTCCCAACGGGGCACCTTGTGTCCATGGGGACTGTGGCTCGTGGCGTCAGGACCCAAAATGTCTCTATTTTCCCAAGCAAGACCCTTGTAGGGATAATTCCAACCCACGGCCACCTCTCCCAGACCTTTGAGCCACCTCTTCTGCAGTTTGGAGGAGTCCTGGGTCACAGACAGACCAGCATCTCTGTGCAAACTTCCGAGGAGTTTTCCTTCCATCCTCGCCGTGGCTTTTCGGGGGTATTTCAGCGAGAACTTTCCCGTTCCGCGGAAACGAGCGGGTTTTCGTTGCCAGAGGAAATGCCAAAGAGGGAGACGAGCTGACACCCACAGGCCACCGCCGAAAGGAGTTGGCATCTGGGGCTGGCAGCTGCCAAAACCTTCTCTCCGAGTGGCCACCGCAATCAGCTCCAGCGATGCCGCAAAGCGAGGAGGAGGAGGAGGAGGAGGCGGCGGCGAAGGGCATGTGGTGCACAATCAGCGCTGCAATCAAAGGCAAGAGGCCCTGCCAGCTGGTTACCACGCTGCCAGCCCCCCCCCCCCCCTCTGCCAAAAATGCAGAAAATAGTATTTAAAGTCAACGTCACCGAAGGGCCGGCAGCTTGCGGGTCACCGGGAGGGTTGATGGCACGGGGCTGGCCCCATAGTGCAGATGTCAAGAGGAGCTGCCGGCTTTCCACGGGCCGGCCAAAGCACAACAAGCATTGGAACGTGTCAGAAATGGGGAAAAAAAATTCTCTGTAGCTGTTTGGAAAATGCATTTTTGATGGGGAGATGCAGAAGTGCAATGGGTAGGAGAGAAAGGCACGGACGCCGTCACAATCGCTTTGGAGAGAGCAACCTCCTGCCGTGATGGGCTGAAATGTCCTTCGCAGACCCTCACCTCGCCAAACTTGGTGTCTGCTCGGGCCAAATAAATCAAAAGCAGGCTGAAAGGATCTGGAGAGGTCATCAAATGCCCCCCTCTTCCCTCGGTTCGCCTCCCAAGTTGTATTGTCAAGCGGCTGGGGGACGGTGCAGGTGTTTCATCTGTCCTTGAGAAGGACCCGGAGCACTTGTAGCCATTGTCAAAATAATAAATAATAAGCGTTTTGAAGAGGTATGTTCTCAGAGGGTAGCTTTGGAAGGGCTGCACCACAAGATGATGGTGCAAAGGTGCATTTGGACATTCCATCCTGGAATAAGAGGGAGTGACTTGTAGCTTTGTTGTGTTTAAGGGAGTAGTTTGTAAAGTTTCATTGTCTTAAAGGCAGCTCCATCTGTGTTGGGTTGTGCTATTCACACGGGCGTCGTAAAGCTGGTACATGGATTGGAGGTTGGACTAGATGATCTCCAGAGGTCCCATCCAACCCCCTATCATTCTGTGATTCTGTGATTGGTACTTAGAGAAAGAGACTGACTTAAAGCAAACTTTTGATTGTATTGATGAAAATATGGCCAACATGGAAAGCGGTGCCAGTGATGGTTTTACTGATGGATACTCTGATGGACATCAGAGAGGTGGTGGTGGTGCGTGTTGGATTTTTGTAGCTCTACCCAGCAGAAGCACAGCAGAGCTACAGAAAGCCAGGTTTTCTTCTTTGCTGGCTTCTGGGTTCCTCAGCCTTCTAACATTGCCTGCTGGGACTTTTCTCTCCGAGAGACTTGGAACTGATTTTTGGGCAAGGAAGTGTTTTATGTATGTATGTACAAGCTGAGGCACCAACCTTGGACCTTTGGGTCTTAGGGGAGCAATTCCTTTGAAGCACCCTTGCAGTCTTCCTAGGGGATAGCCATAGGGGTGGATTAAAATTTGGCTTGTCCTACAGATGGCTTTGCTATTGCTTTTAGACTACTGCAGAGAATACACCAAGCCATCTATTACAGCTCCAGAGCCATGAATTTATTATTGATGGGCTTGGAGGATGCCAAACGCAGAGCTTCGCAGCTGATTGTACAAAAGGAGGCTTTTTCCATAAAGCAAACCCAAATCCTGCGATTCCTAGCTGTGTCAAAGGACCAGTGTTTCATGGAGAGCTTCATTATGAGCTTGTGGGCGCTCCCGAGAAGGTCAGGGGAGCTTTGGCACTGATTTAGGGGGGGGCAGAACAGAAACCAGCCAAAAATGAGCCCTGGTTTTAGGAAATACTGCAAAGACACTGGCCAGATTTCAGCTGATGCTGCGTTGGGCATGTTTATACACACTGACCATACTACATGGACATGAGGACAACATTTTGTTATAGTTAGGCACAAAATCCACTCTTTTTCCAGTGAAAAAGGCATTTTTTTTACTGCTAGATGTAAAATAAAAAAGCAAAACTAGCTTGCTTTTCTGAACTCACTGCTAAAAATCTGTACGTACAGAATAGATACAGCAGATTTCACCATTTTCTGTTTTAACATTCTCTGAGTATTTATTTATTTAGGAGAAATTCCAGGAGTCCCCTTGATTTGCTGATTTTGTCCTCTTGAGGTTTTTTTCATCTTTCTTCTTCCTCTTCTTCTCCTTCTTCTTCTTCTTCTTCGTCTTCTCCTTTTTTTTTTTTTTTGAAGTCAGGAGCATGGTGTAGATGGTGGGCAATCATTTCCCAGTGCAGTGCACGTGCAATTGTAGATATTACTGCTCTTTATTGATAAACTTCCACCTCACGCTCCCTTCTTTTCCCTCCTCTTCCCAAACACATCCCCAGGATAACAGGTATGTTCCTAACGGCTCTTCTTTTCTCCTACATCTTGATTAACTCACTTCAGATCTCAGTACTGAATTATTAGCTCTCCACAGCTCCTTTTTGATTCTTTCTGGGTGTTTTTACCTATATTTCAGTAGCACATGGGTATAATTTTGGCTGATTTTAAGGCAGCGTAGCCCTTAGCTCTTCCCCATCAGGGGTTATGGTGCTTCACATCTCGGAGCAGACAGACAGCTGTGCTCCAGGTCCCTGTTTCGGGGGGGCAGGAGCAGCATCTCTCTTCCCCATCGCCCCCTCTTTTGTCACATAAAGCCCCCCCATTCTTCTTGCAGCAGCTCCTTCCCTGCCCTACGTGCCACAGCAAATTTCCCCATCCTTGGAGTTATATCTCATGGGTGAGAAACCACCCGTTCTCCCCAAGAAACTCATTTTGAGCCAACAGTTTGCTGTTAATTTAATTTTTTGCAGGCTAGTGAACTGCCTTGTTGTATCCTGGGTAGAGTCCTCCAGCCCAGAGCAAGGGATTAATCTTAACGGTGCTCCCACGGGTTGTCCTGCCTCGTGGGGACCCGGCAACATCCTCAGTGTAAGGATGCGAGGGCAGATCTCAGGAAACTCATTTATTTTGGGACCTAACCAGCAATCCTCTGATAGTTTTCCTGCTAGAAATAATGGCCAGAGCTTCTCGGAATTCACCATCAGGAGTGATGACTGAAAACCCCCCGGGATGCTTTTGATGGGGGAAGGCTGGTGCACTCTGCCGCAGAATCCCTTCCATCCAGTGGGCTCTGGAGCAGGCAGGAGCAGGCAGGGAGCAGGCAGCCACCTGTTAGTTAGCCAAGGAGAAGTTGGGAAGCTGAGGAGCATCTCATCCTGGCAAACTCCGAAGGAGACTGAGCCCAAACCATAAACCAGGAGGATGTGGAGAGCGAGGGAGCCTCACACAGCCCGTATCAGCTCCTGAATATTTTATGGGGTGCACAAACCCTTCCTTTTTCCGCCGCTCCTTCCCAAAGGCTGCTCTCTTCTCCTCTCTTCTCCTCTCCTCTCCCACCAACGCCGCTTTTCATTTGTCAGGAGTGATTACCCTTCCTTTGGGTTAATAACAGAGCTGAAATGCCCAGACCAGTGCTTGGGTTTATAAGCATCCTCGTCGGTGATGTCAGCTCAGAGTATGCTAATTAATCTATGGTCCCTCTTCTGGCTGGTTCTGCAGTAACAGAGCAAAAATAATTTTAGGTTATGTATCAAGGCTGCCTGTTGTTTAGTTTTTATTGGCTTTCTCTCTCCACGGTGCAATGAACGACACGAAAAAAAGGCTTTACTTTTGGGGAGGGGGGTGGACTCCGGCGTGGTGGGATGGCGCTCCGCTCCGCAGGGAGCCGGGATGCTGAGGATGTGGTGGGCATGGAGATGGGGCTGTGGGGTTTGGGGGAGCTCAGAGCCCCTAAAGTCAGTGGGGACCCCAGGGCTGTCCCAGCAGCCCAGCACCCATGGCATTGGGGGGGTCCCACTGGGGTCCCCGGGACTGTGTTGGCTCCTCTCCAGCACCTGTGTTTTCCCACTTTATTTTCCCTTCTGCCTACTAAGTTTTTCCAGGCTGGGTGAGCTTTCCAAAGGGATTAGAGCTTCCTTCCCCCCCGCTCCCCCTTCCCATTTTTCACTGGAGAAGGAGGAGTGTTCCCAGTGCCCTGTACCCGCAGGGAAGCCTCAGTCAGACTGGGAGCTGCTGGGATGGGCAAACTGGGTAACCCCCGAGGCTCCTGCCCAGCCATCTACCAGCCCACCACTTAGTCCCAGTAATCCTTCCTAATATTTGCAATAGAAACAGCATTTCGCTGAGATTAGCAAACTTCACAGCGCCTTGTTTGCGGCTTTGGAATTGGGAAATGAAGGGAAGGGTTGGGAGAAGGGGGCCGGGGATGATATACAGGGAAATCTAGTTTTGAGAATTCATCCTCTTCGTTAAAAGCTACTAAGATCCTCATCTCTGGTATTTAATGTACCAAATTCAATATTCTGAGCATAGTTTGCATATAAAAATAGCAATATCATGTTTTTAAAAATGGAAAGGGGGAGGGAAATTTTTAACTAAGCCACATACTTTAATAGCAGCTTTTTTTTTTCCTCTTTTTTTTTTTTTTTCATAAATTCAAGCTCTGGGAAATATTTTCCAGGCAAGAATGAACTCTTTGCAGTAGCTGAAGGCTTTTCTCCCATTTTTCTCCCCATGAAAGTTGTGTTTTCCTTCTACACGAGGCAGGACGCCCTGAGAAGTAAAAATTGTGAATCCTTAGGAAAAGCAAAAGATCTGTTGCCCTGAGTAGAGAGAGCGCCTTGAAAAGCCTGGGTTTATAAATGAAGGAAATGCATGAATAATAAAAACCACACCACCTAAAATCTAATTAATTTGAGTGAGTCGATAAGTTTATGTTTCTGGATGCTGGTAATAGAGGTGGAAGGGAAAAAAAAAAAAAGGAGGGATGGCAGACTTTCTATTTATCTCCTCCTCATTCAAGTACTTTAAAAAAAATCTGGAAAAATTGTCTATACAATGCACACTAAATAGAAATATGTACTTAATTTATTAAGAGTTTCCTCTAAACTGCTTCGGTTCCTAATCTGGTTATGTGCATCCACGTATTTCCCATCCGGAGGTTTCAGGAATGGCCCTGGTGGTGGAAGGCAGCGGGTGGCCTTTGGGAGACCTCTTGCCTTGGGGACAGGCTTGGGGACAGAGCGAAATGCCAGTGGAGGTGGTGGCAGGGTGGGGGACATGGGGTGGGAGAAGGTGAGCTGTGGTCATACTGTGCCAGGGCTGTGCCATCACCATTCTGTGGCCACACTGTGTCTCTGCCTTGGCTTTGCCATGCCGTGGCTGTGCCATGGCCATCCCATGGGCCACACCATGCCAATGTCATGCCAGGGCCATGCCATGCCATGCCTGTGCTGTGGCCATGCCATTTCCATGGTGGTGCCTTGGCAATGCCATGTGTCTGTCATGGCCACGCTGTGCTATGACCATGCTGTGACCATGCTCTATTTCCATGTGGTGCTATGGGTACGCCTTGGCCATGCCATGGTCATGGTGTATCTCAGTGCATTGCCATGGCCATACGTTGGTGTGCCATGGCCATCTATGCCATGACCATGCCGTGGCTGTGACCATGCTCTATTTCCATGTGGTGCCACATGGAAATAGAGGTGCCACATGGCCATGGTGTATCTCAGTGCAATGCCGTGGCCATACCATGGGTGTGCCATGGCCATCTATGCCATGACCACACTGTGCTGTGACCATGCTGTGGCCATGCTCTATTTCCATGTGGTGCCACGGTCATGCCATGGGTATGCCTTGGCCATGCCATGGCCATGGTGTATCTCAGTGCAATGCCGTGGCCATACCATGAGTGTGCCATGGCCATCTATGCCGTGACCATGCTGTGACCATGCTCTATTTCCATGTGGTGCCATGGGTATGCCTTGGCCATGCCATGGCCGTGGTGTGTCTCAGTGCATTGCCGTGGCCATACGTTGGTGTGCCATGGCCATCTATGCCATGACCACGCTGTGGCTGTGACCATGCTGTGGCCATGCTCTATTTCCAAGCGGTGCCATGGGTATGCCTTGGCCATGCCATGGCCATGGTGTATCAGTGCAATGCCGTGGCCATACGTTGGTGTGCCATGGCCATCTATGCCATGACCACGCTGTGGCTGTGCCATACCATGGCCATGTCCACATGGGGGCCCCATCCACAGCTGGGGTGTCCCTGCCAACACCCCAAGTGCCGTGGTCCCTCGCTGTCCCACATCTCTTCCGGAGCTGGTTTCTCCTGGGAAGCATTGATGCCCGCCGAGCTACAAAGGTGCAGGGGGGGGACACACGGGGAGGTGGCCGCCATCCCGCCCCCGTGGCCCCCGTCGCCGCC
>JAOQGM010000019.1:752846-768588 GCA_027564225.1 Gallinago stenura | reverse complement strand
GTAGAGTAGGGTAGATGGTTGGACTCAATGATCCCAAGGGTCTCTTCCAACCTGGACAATTCTATGATTCTATGATTATGCGGAGGGGACCTCTGCCCACACGGACTCGGAGCTTCTGCTCCAGGTTCTCCTTGACCATTTCATTCCCACTTTTCCCCTCACTTAAGGCAATGCGACTCCAAAGAAATTGCCTTCTGAGGTGCCAAAGTGCCTTCTGAGGATGCGGGGCTGGGGGACGATCCGCGTGGCACTGCCACACGTGGGGATGGCTCCTTTACAAGTCAATTTTGGAGACAGGCACCTGATATGTCACGGGGGAAACTAGGCTGCTCACTGTCACAGGTGTCACCGCTTAGCTCCTGCTGAAGGACCCGGTGAGAGCTTCGACAGGTCTTTTAATACCCAAACATTTTTGGAAATCTGCCCCAATTCTAAGTAGGGCAGGAGATGTCGTCTGATCTGAAAGAGCCGTAAATGGTTTCTCTAGACAAGGAGCAAAGTTTCCAGAGGCACCATCTGATGGGTGTTCCTCAGCCCTAGTTAAGCGAGGCTGCGGCTCGGGTCCCGGCTTTGCTCATGGGGACAAGCTCCTTAGAGGGGCCTGTTGAGATGGGACAAGGGGTGGTGGCTTTAAATTTAAAGAGGGGAGATTCAGACCAGATGTAGGGAAAAACTATTTCACAATGAGTTCTCAGGTTGCCCGGAGAAGCTGTGGCTGCTCCATCCCTGGAAACCTCCAAGGTCAGGTTGGATGTGCCTTTGGGCAACCTGATCAAGTTGAAGGTGCTCATGGCTTGGAGTTTGGACTAGGTGGCCTTCAAAGGTCCCTTCCAACCCAAACCATTCTGTGATTCTACGATAAATCCTTCTCCCTGCAGAACGAGGTGCTCCGTGGTGGGGTACCTCCACCAGGACACCTGGATTTCCCTCGGATTTGGCATTACAGCATGTAAACCTTTCACTTCCCTTCAAAATAACCCAATTCATTCTTCACAGTTAAGACTCTTGCAAATGAGACACTAATAGGATTTGCCATCTTGGATTGACAACATTTCAATCAGCATTATAGCTGCTGAAAACTTCACAAAAAAAAAAAAAAAAAGTCCTTTCTGGAATGTGCTTCTCCATATGGAGATTTGTTGGCCACTTCTGCTCGGTGACAAAGCGTTTCGGGGCGTTTCAGCCTTGTGGAGCTGCTTCCTTGGTCATCTCCTGTGGCCACCCCACCAGAGGAGCCAACCCCAGCTCTCACCCTTCCCCGTCGCAGGACGTGGTGAGAGGGATGTGGGGTGGTTCCATGGGGTGCTGAGCTCACATCATGGCCTCTGCCTGCCCGGGGCACCCCTTGGCATCCCCAGAGGTACCATCCAGAGGTACCCACCTGGTTGGAATGGAGGAACCCCTCCGTGCTCCACCTGCGCTCCTGACCCTGGAACTTTCACAGAGAAGGGATTTTTGCAGCAAGCAAGGGTTTTGTGTTTACAAAAGGATATGCAAAGCAGCACTAAGTAGAGAATGACATTTTCTCCCTTCCCAAAGAGCCAGATTTCCTTGCGCTCACCGTGTGCCTCATCGCGTCACTCGCCCGGGCGCGCTCGGCACAGCCAAGAAGGGGGCCATCACCCGCCGGCACACGGGGACCCTCGCCTTGTCCCAGCCCCTGGGATGATCTTCCCACTGGAGGAAGGTTCCTTTATTTTTTTCCCCTTCTTTTTTTCAGACTACCTCTGGGCACAGCGTGGTGACACCACACGTGTGCAGGGAAGGGATGAGCAGGTCAAGGGGGGGGGTCCCGCTGGTGGATCACCCCTTGGGGTGCCTGGGCATCACCCCTGCACCCACCACCCTCACCCATTGATCATCCCTTGGGCCACACGGACCTCCCCCCTGTAGCCAGGGCTGGCAGAGCCTCTCTGGTACCCTCTGCAGGGGGATGGAGAAGGACATCTACATCTACAGGACATCTCCTATGGGATGGAGATGTCACCGAAAAGCAGTGGCAGTTGGTGGCACATCAATACAATTCTTAAAGGAAAAAAAAAAAAAGAAAAAAAAAAGAAAAACAACAAAAAAAGAACACAAGAAGCCACTCCTGGAAAATAAAGCTGGGAGAACTGAGCTGCAGAGACACCACAATAGCTGCAGGGCTGAGCCCTTGGAAAGGAAGCCTGTGCCCGGAGTGGGGTTTTACAGTGAGTTTTCAAAGCCCTTTAAAACGTCAAGTTTGGGGTTTTGACGTGGTTACGTTTACCCCCCATAAAAAAAAAAATGAAGTGATTTGAAGAGCCTTTGGGGGCCCCGGAACAGCTCCCGCTCGGGCTGTACAGCGTTGCTTTCAGCTGCTGAGATTGCCTTTTACGATCCGCCGGTTATGGGGTTAGATCAGCAGCACTTCCATTAAAAATCTCGCCCGATCAGATGCGATACCGGAACGGCCGGTGGCTTTTCTGGGAGGGGAAGGAATGATCTCCTTGTTTCTAACCTGTTAAACTCTAGGGTTATCGAGGGAGCCAATGACCGCCCTTAATATGGCAATTACTGGTGCAGGTACGGGACTTGGTAATGTTGAAGCGTAATTACCTGGTAATCTGGTATTTACTACCAACTGCAACGTGCAATATTTGCACCTTGTAAAATAAAACAGGCATTTAAGAAATATTTTATACTTTCTGCCTTCCCTTTGTGGCTCCGCCTGCCTTCTCCCTGCCTGTTTCCGTGTATCCCCTCCCGGGACCCCCAGCTCTGGCATCCCACCCCTCTCTCAGCCCTGCCAGCAGGTAAGCAGGCTGGTAGGTGGAGATGCCACCACCATACCGTGCCGTGCCGTGCCGTGCCAAGCCTCCCTGGGCTGGGGGGGTGACAGGGAGGATGGCATGGAGCTCAGACTCCCACGATGGGGGGGTCATGGGGCTGCCACCCCCCTAAAGCCCCCCTAACCCCATCAGCTGCTCTTTCTCCAGCCTGGGAGGGGACCTTGTGGGATGTCCCTCCTCGGACCGCATTGAATGATCCACAAATGTCATCCTTTCTGCCCCAACCCTTCTGCTGGAAGGAGGAACAGGGATGGGGAAATGGCTGTAAAGCTATTGTTTTCTTTGGATATTTGGTTTACCTTTAGTTTTGCAACAAAGTAAATTAATAAATGAAGGGTTAGGAGAATTGTTACTATAGCAATCCCCATGGTAACATAAAAAAATGCCACAAACACTCATCTTCAGACTCCAGCTCCTGGGAGAGCACAGCTCGGAGCGCGACGCGGGGATGGCTCTTCATCTCAGAGACACTAAATTTAGCAAAAATTTCAGTTTTCTTTCAGATTACACTCAGGAAAAGTTAATGCTCTCGGATAAAGCGGAGTATCTTGAACCTCCACAGGAAAAAAAAAAAAAAAGACTTTTTTTTCCTCCCAAACCCCAGGGAGCACGTTATGGCCAGTGGGAACGCCGCTCTGCAATGGGGACCCTGCTTTCCCTGGGGAGGAACCAGCTTGTCCTTGGGTGGTGGGGACTCTCCGTGGGGTTTGCACAACCCCTTTCTCTTGTGCAAGAGCTCAGCAGACACCAGCAGCAGGCACTGCGCTCCCCTTGGCACCCCCCCTCGCATTTTTCCTCCATCTCCTCACGTCTCTGCCCAAGGAGAAGGTGCCGGAGCCATTCAACTCTTGCCATAGGTCACCCTTGGAGAGCTGGAGGAACCAGCCAAAGCAGGGCTGAAATTAATTTCAGGGATGAAACGAAGAGGCACCTGTTGATAGAGTGCTCAGAATTAATGAAAATAGTCATCCCGGGCTAAATCCTGATTTTTTCCTCTAAATATAATGTTCTTACTTCAGGAGAACAGCCCCAAAGCGAGCAGCCGGGTTGGTGCCACCTTCCAGGGCTCCTTCCCTCTCCATAAACCTCTTCAGAGTTGGGCTTTGCTTTGCCTCTCAGGTGCAGGGCACAGCTCTTTTAAGGACAAACCCCTGGTTTCTGGCTCCAGGAGGTGTTTTTAGATTCCTCCAGCAGGCAGAGAGAGGGAAAAACATCCTTTTCCACCAAAAACCTGCTAGAATTGACTCGAGAGCAAAAAATCCCTGGGCGATGGTCCCAGGTTGCTCCCTGAAGGTGAAGCTCCCCCAAAAAAAAATTCACTTTTCCCGCAGCACCTCCCAGCTTTTCCCTGCGGAGAAGCCCTTCGAGGGGGGAACCAAAGGTTGGGATTCAAATGAGGAATTTTCCAAGTCAGGAGCCGCTGGGATTTCACCCCGGATGAAACGAGGCGGAGGCTGAACGTGGCTGGGAATGGTGTGTGTGTTAGAGCAGGGGAGTGGGAATGGGGAAAAGTGGCAAATTAGGAGAAAAAAAAAAAAAAACAGTGGCGTTGACTCCATGCGGAGAAAAAAAGAGGGATGGGTCGGGTCGGAGGGAGCTGGGTCAGGGCTGGATAACGGCCACGTTCCGCGGCTCCCCATCCGTTCCGGGATAAATCTGGCTCCTAATCAGGGCTGACAA
The DNA here is from genome assembly GCA_027564225.1 of Gallinago stenura. Lineage (NCBI taxonomy): Eukaryota > Metazoa > Chordata > Aves > Charadriiformes > Scolopacidae > Gallinago > Gallinago stenura. The sequence goes on along the minus strand of JAOQGM010000019.1, from coordinate 764,095 downwards.
TTAGGCCGTGCAGTTAATATTTTTACAGCTGTTTTATTAATAACACATACAGAGCATCCAGCCAGGATTTGTTGGAGACACCTCAGGAAAATGAATGATGTAAATAACAGATGGATGCGGAATATTCTTACAAACAGGCAGAGAGATATTCCCATCTTGTTTAGAAGGAATTTAAATAGACAGATTGTAGATAAACAGGCAAACTGAGGGGAGGAGAGAGCGGGAGTGGGAATTGAGGAACCGCGGAGGCTCCCGGGAAGCCCACGGAGTGCTGGGGATCCCAGAGCCAGCCGGGATGTGTCCCCTGTTGGGGGGCAGCCATGGGGTGGTGGGAGGATGGGGTCCCAGGGGGCCCCCCGGGCACGCACCGGCTCCCGGGGTCTTCCTCCCACCATCCATCCGGGGGGATGCCTCGTGGGGGGAATGCTGCCAGCAGAGAGGGAGGCTGGGCAGTGCCCAACCAGCCCACATCAGCTCCTGCAAGGAGGATAATTCCAGCATCCTTGCCGTGATTTTGCCCTTAAATCTTGGACTCTGAGGTTACAGAGCTTCACATCTGCAACTCCCTCTGAATGGCTGTTTGTACGCGTCCGGAAGAGAGAAGGGAGGGATGGACACGATGCAGGGAAGCTTTCACATGGTGGGCAACCAACAAGGGACCGGAGGAATTTTTCAGCAAGTCCAGGAGATACGAGCTGAGATGTTCCTCTGGTGAGGAAGGGAATTGGGTGCAGGTTTGGGGGCTCCTGGGAGCCTTGCACATCCCCCCAGGAGCAAACAGGGTTTGCCCCCAGCCCCTCTTTGGCTTTACCTCTCCTGAGCCCCAGCACTTTTTGGGGGTGAAGACTCTCTCCTCTGCAGCAGGGCAGCATAAACTCTCCCCTGAAGTTTTCTCCCAGGTCTTTGCCTTCTCTCAGAGCCGCGGAGCCCTGGGATTAGGGGAGAATTTCCGCCCTTATCTCCGGCCGGAGGAAGTTTCCAGCCCTTGGCTGCCTGTCCTCGGCAGCAGGTAAACAAGCCCCGCATGAGCTCAGCGCTGAAAAATACTGCTCCCAGTTTGGGAAAAAAAAAAAAAAAAAGAATTCAGAGCGAGCAAGGGCCAAAATAAGTGGGGAAAGTGGCGGGTCCTGGCTCTGGCTGGGCTGCCCGGGTCCAGCACGCACCGGGAGTCGGGCTCTCGGAGTTCCTGGATAAGCACATTATCCTATTATTGTCCTAACCCGCTGGAAGAAGTTAAATATCCGTGTTTTCTTTGCTGAGCGTATCTTTTCTATTAAGACTTGGAAAGGGTTAGAGAGAAGGGATAATCATTGTTTGGTTATATTGACTTAACCTGGTATCTGACACGGGATTAAATATCCATCATCCCTTTGCTTTTAATATTTGTGCCAGCAAATGGCCTTAACTGGGAGCAGTCTGAGTACAGGGGGGGGGGTGTGTGTCAGAGCCCGGGTACCCCCCGCTTCCCATCAGTGGCTGCCAAGCTCGAGAGGGAATCGGAGCAACCAGCAACCTGAGGTTGCACACACGGCTCCACCGCAGCTGGTGTGAGACCTGGGGGCTGCCTAAGTGACGGAATTAATAACAACTTACCCCATTTTTCTGACTTCCAGCTGCTTTACAGTCGTGCCAGTTCAAATCCGGAATGCTCCCATCCCTTGCTCTTAAGGAGATGCGTGCATCCTCCGGCGGGAGCTGGGCTGCACTTTGGGTCGGGGGTCTGATTGCTTAAATCACAGGTGGGAATACTCCTCTCCCTTCCTGCTTCACATCCCTTCGGGATGCCCGCAGCGCCGTGAAAAACCCCAGGAATTCCCACCTGATCCAAACTGGAGCAGAGAGAAACGGGGAGCAGCAGGGAGGATGCAGAAGGGCATCCTTGTGCTGTAATGGTCCCTATTCTGCTCTTACAGCCCTGGTGGGGCTGTGGTCCAGAATGAATGGGGTGCTAAACAATTAGGGGGGGGCCTTAAGAGGGCTGCCCTACAAGGCTCCTGCCCTCTGCAACCCAGATTCTGCAGCTTAAATAGTACCATTGAGCTTGGTAATAATTTCATCAAATGTATCTGAATATTTAATATATATTTACACAGCATATATGTGTGTGTGTGGGGGGGTGTTTAGTGGTTTTTTTTTTTTCATGGTTTGTGCTAGATGATCTTAAAAGGTCCCTTCCAACCTAGGTGATTCTGTGATTCTGTATATATGTGCACACAATGGAGACATATATATAAATATATATTTATATATATGCAGCCAGTGAAATACCCTGATGAGATCACTCCTCAAGGTGTAAGGAGTTCAGATCCCAATTAATCCATCCCCATGGCAAAGCCTTAGGAAAGAGTCATATCCTCTGCTCAGAGCAGCCCTTCCCACGCCGCTGGACCCTCTCCCACCCTGTGCCCCCCCTCCCCGGCCGCAGAGCAGGAGCCCGGGTGGATCCCACCTGGCAGCAGCACGCCCAGGGGGGGGGACACCCCACCGCTTCCAGCATCCCCAAATTCCCAGGTGGGTGCACACCATCTTCTCTTCGGGGGAGGAGCACCCCTCGGAATAGCAGCCGAGGCAGCGGAGTGTGGATAAACGGCGAGAAGCGAGCATATTCCGGAGGTCTAAAAAATCCAACTGTGATAAATATCAGCACAACAAGCCTGGTTTGGGAACACACCGTTCTCCCGGAGGAGACTGGCTGACTATCAGTGCCTTCCCAAACACCCTTTCTCCAGGGCTCTTGTACCCAGCGCCGGGGAAGATAAACACGAGCGCCTTTTCCCAGCCTGCTCATCGACAGGCATCTAAATTAAGAGCTGGTGCTATCAGTGATAAAAGTTCACCGAGGGTTCGTTTCAGTTGGTTTGAAGGTTTTTAAGGAGAGGAATAAACAAACAGCAATTAGCAGCATATTTAACATCCCTGACATTTTGTGCAGCCTATTTCTATCGCCGGGAGGGGAGGATCTGCTCCAGTGACTCGCGGCTTCTCGGCACGGCGTTAGGCATCTGCCTGCAGGAGATGCCACCTCCCCGCGGCCACCGGGCCACCTCACCCGGGGGTGTGATGGGGCAGCAGAGGCTCAGCACCTCCCACGGCTTCCCTGCTGGTCCATGCCATGGAAAACCACCGATTTTTGATGCCAGGCTGGTATCGCTGGTGTTCGCCCACCCCAGATGGCTCCACCATCAGTCTTGGTGGCCACCCCTGCTCTGGTGGGCTACCAGATCAAAAACGCATATCATAGAATCATAGAATGGTTTGGGTTGGAAGGGACCTTAAAGATCATCTAGTTCCAGCCCCCCTGCCCTGGGTAGGGACACCTCCCACCAGAGCAGCTTACTCAAAACCCCATCCAGCCTGGCCTTGAACACCTCCAGGGTTGGGGCTTCCATGGCTTTCCTGGGCAGGTGGCATCAAGTGGTCCATCCATCAAATCCATGACTTTCCAATTTTGAGACCAGGATGTCGTGCAGGGCAGTGTCAAATGCTTTGCACGAGTCCAGGTAGATGACAACTGTTGCTCTGCCCTTGTCCACCAAGCGTGTGGCAGTGTCAGAGAAGGCCACCAAATCTGTCAGGCATGATCTGCCCTTGGTGAAACCGTGTTGGCTGGCAATGTAAGTAAATTTCTGTTGACTTTAAAGACCAGGAATAAACACAGGCTTCCCAAACTTCATGGAAGCCCCTTGCCAGGTGCAACCAGCAGAGCTGGAGCTGTAGGACGGAGCTCCCACCGCTCCGTCAGGCGGGAAACGGGATAATCAGGCATTTATTTCCATGAAGATAGTTAAAGGAGAAAAAGTAGAGGCAGATACTCCATTGTGCTTAGCTTACTGATGTGCAGAGCTCTACAGTACAGACGTCTTAACACATAAATTTAACAATTATTATTGTGTTGCCCTTTTCCAAGAAAGGGTAAAGGAGATTTGTAGGAGCACTTAACACATGTAAATCCCCACCTCTTTAAACCAAAGCAGTGTGTTAAATGGGTCCATAAATATCATAAGTATTCTGTCCTTTTGGAAATCATACCTTTTTTTTCCCTCCTTTCAATGCAATTAAACCCCTGCCTTATTATAACACAACTCTTGGGAACCAGACATTTAAAAAACTCTAAACAGGTGTTTATTGAGAAAGACAATGATCTTCGTTGGGTTAAACATAAGTTGAAGGCAAAGGCAAAAGCCTGTGTAACACAGGGGCCTGGATCACAATTTGGCTGCTGCCTTGCCAAAAATAAGATCAAATCTCCTTCAGCCACATTTCCTGGTCACCTGGGGATTCTCTTTTCCTCTTTCAAAGACTTTTGAGAGCAAGGATGGTGTTTGCCCATTTGTTGGGTTTCCATCCCGCACAGTTACCTTCTCAAGGCTGTTTATTGCAATTAAGGAATATACTTTCTTGTCTTCAGTGGTTTCTGACGGGCACCACTCACTCTTTCCTTGTAGGAAAATAAAGTCTTCCATAAGTTCATGGCCAATGACATAAGGCAAGTGGTGCCCCAGGGCAGGGGCCACCACACCACCTCCCTGCCTCGGAGAAGATGCCGCTATCTCCATCCCACACCATCCACTGAGGAGGACACCAGCCCTTCCCTCCAGCCCTTCCTGGGGCTGGTGAGCTGCCGGTGACCCCCCCAGCAAAGCCCTGGTGAGCCCCCAGCGAGCCCCCCAGCCCCCAGGCTGCAGGAGAAGTCCTCACGGACCATTTCCATGCCGTGCCCCACGCTGTGTTTCTCTGGCTGTTCCTCGCAGGATACCTGCGACACGGTGATTGAAAGGTGCCTATATAATTTATACCTTAGGATTATTGCACAAAGCCTTACTTGTAAATTAATGAGGTTTGCACGGTACTTAAATCCCATGTTCTGGAGTTAAAATTCACTGGCTGGCCTACTCCTTTTATGATCCCTGCCATAACTTGGCATCACTGCCAATTTCACTCCGCTTTCACCAGTACCGTGAAGAAGGAACACCGAAAACCTCATTTGGCTCTTTTAATCAGATAATTATTTTGAAGAAACTAGCAGGGTTGTTAAAATGCATTTCCCAGGTTGTTTTTTTTTTCCATCTGTTCCGGCTGACGCGCAAGGACTGGGGCTCTAATAAGGAGGCAGCTCTCGCCCGCACCCCTCCTAAGGAATATTTTTGGGATTATTCCTGTGGCGGGACGTTTTGCCTGGTGTCTGCGTGTAGGACATCTGGCCTCAACGTGGGTCTCATTAAGTTACACCTGCAAACCTGAGGGCAGCCTCTGAGGGGGATCAATGGGGTTATTAAGGGGGGGGCCGGGCTCTGCTCGGCCAGGACAAGGCTGCTGGGAATTGCCCCGGGCTCGGGAAGCGTTAATTGCCACCGAGGCACTTACCTACCCAACGTGGTTTCTCCACAGCCCTAAAAAAAGGGCTTTATCCATCCAACCACGCTCGGGCCAAATAATGAGCCCCCTGTAATCCTATAAGGCACGTTGTATAAACCAGCCCCAATGTTTGGGTAAGGTTCAAAGCCAGCCCAAATAGTTTTTATTCTGGATGAAAAACTGGCTTGCTTTTTTTTTTTTGCTTTTTTTTTGCTTTTTTTTTTTCTTTTTCCCCTTGGCAGGTTCTGCTGTTGGACAGACTGAGTAACCACATCACGCAATGGAGCAAAGAGCGAGCGCTGGTGTGGGAATCCTCCCACCCTCCGGCACCGCCGGGGAGGGGAATTTTCCTCTCTCCCAGGGATTTTCTCACCGCTCTCTAGCCCAAGCCAGGTGAAAAGTCAAGGAAAAAGGCCCCGGGCACCAAGGGGCAGTGGGTTTTACAGCCAGCCCCAACGGGGAGCCTGGCTACCTTACAAAGCCACGAAGGGGGGGGGGGGGGGGAAGAATTACTGAAAACAGGCCAAAGAGTCATAGATGTTTGTGAAAGCGTTCTCTCAAGGCTAGATGTTGGGGCAGAGGGACATCTGCACATCCCATCCCACCTCTCCTGGACTCTACAGCTCCTTCTGGAAGGGTGGGAGATGTTTTCCCTCGCTGGGAAGAGGAGAGGAGAACGTTGTTATTGTTCTAAGCGTTTCTGTTTGTTTGTTTGTTTAAGGAAAGCAATCTCTGTGTAAGTTTTTCCCTCTCTCCTGTACCCACAGGCAGAATTCATGGTCCGTGAGAGGTTTTCTCCCCTCCCCGAGCTGTTGCCAGAACTTCTGAAGGTGGCACCACTTCTGAAGGTGGCACCATCCCCGTTGCCTCCAGCCTGAAAAGAGCTGAAAGCCCAGCAAAGAGCCTGGCAAAGTCCCCCTGAGGGATGGGGACATGGGCCCTTCCATCCCTTACCTCCACCAGAAGTGTCACCTTCTGCCACGGGAAATGAAATCAGAACTCAACCGGAGAGAAACGTCTCATCGGGGGGGATCACCTGAGACGGGGGGCTCTGAGATGGCCGGGCTGGGGGGGCTTGGGCGAGCTGCTGAAATGGCTGGCTTTCACAAAGTTTCTAAGTTTGCTTTTCCACCGCCAAGAGGAGTCAGTGCAACAAACTGGACTCAGAAAGGGGAACGTCTCCTGTTTAATTTTGCGGTTGCTATAGCAATTGATTAAATTAAAACAACAAAAAAAAAACCCAACCCCACACCAACTTGTAAATTCAAAATCCTAATTGTACTGACAACAATCTAAATGTGGTTAGAACAGTGAGTCACACTCCAGATTATGTGTCTCAAATAAGGTTTTAATTTAAATTTAACAAGGCAATTATTGTACAGTATGTTAATTCGGTATCATTTGGTTAACAAAAACGTCTTGCTTGGGCTTTAAGACCTATGGTGTTTAGTTAGATCTATATCTACCACGTATTTAAAGCTCTCTGGCATACCTGGTGCCGATAATTAACATCCAATAAGCATGTGAGTGCACCTTTCTGGATTTGTTAAGACAGGCGTTGGGTATTTATCGTTTGGCAGGTGATTATTAAAAGCAAAGACTATATAGAGGTCCAACCATATAGACTGCCCTCTACCTTTGTTTAATATGCCATAAAAATCCTGAACACCTCAAACACATGTGGATTTAAGGTATTTTATTCAGAACATCTAATTTGAAGTACTACCAGATTAATTTTTTTTTCTAAATGTTGTCTTTGGTCTCCATCAGGAGATAGGGTAGCCTTCCTCGGGAGATGGTTATGTCCTCAGCACTGCCCAGCTGGCTGAAGAACACCAGGCACCACCAACATGGGAGAGGTCCTGGTGTTCAGCCCCTTTGGGAAGTCAATGCTGGAGAAAACACCCAAACTAAAGATATTTATTGTCCAAGGGAATAAACTTCCAGCGAGAGCTTTGCTGCTGCTGGGGAAGTGCCCTAGCTTGGCTGGGCTTGGTGAAGACAACAGATTTCCCAGATGCCATGGTGAAGGACACCCCCTCCAGACCTTGCCATGCTTTTTTTTCCCGAAACCTTGAACACCAAAATTTTGCAGCAAGTTGAAAACTAAAAAGAATAGAGAGAAGTATAATGAAAATATTTATTTTAGTACTGAGTTCCGTGCTGCAGAGACGACCGTCCGGCATTGTTATATTCATTTTCACATCTAATCCCATAAAAGCTTCTGTTTCTCAATAGTGGAAGGTGCCAAGGAATTCGAGGCCTTCTTCCAGAAATTAGGTCAATACACAAAGTCTTGATAATGAGTTGTTGGTGACTCAGCTCTGAGCCTTGGCGAGGGCGGGAGGAAGCGTTGGGAGCTGGCTCCCGTCCTTCCTCCCGGCCAGATCCCAGCGGGTCGCAATGACCAGCTGCATCAACCCGGGGCCCGGGGGTTATCTGAGAGCCCCTGCCTTCCCCCAGAAACTGTTTAACGGGGACTGAAATCCCACGTGAGAAGATCAGCAGCCATCACGGAGCCAAGAGCCATCAGGACGCAGATGACATCCCCGTCTCCATCTCTCCAACAAGCAGCACCACCTCAAAGCCCTCTTTGGAGCTACTCGAGACAGAAGCCCAGATGAAAAAGGAGGCCTCATAAAACCTTAAAGATAGGGCTGGTTTCATGAAAAAAGGAATGTTTTGATGGCTGAAGCAGCACCGTGACACGATAGCAGGTCATGTTTCCCATTGTAGGGCATGATTGATCCCAAAGCTTCTCCGGGAGATGCCTCCTGCAGGATGTAGGTGCCCAAGGGGACCGACTCTCCCAAATCTGAGACCATCTTGCTCCTCTGCAAGGAACCCAACGTGTCTCCAGACAAGGGCCTGCCAGGCAGCAAGCTGGATTATTTGCATACATGCAAAACAGGCAAGAGGCAAAACCAAGGAGAAAATTCCACACGACTTACATCTCCCCAGCTGAAAAACGGTCCATGGCACAGAAAAGCCCAGGTGGGAAGGGACCTCTGGGGTCTGACCCCACCTTCTGCTGCAAGCCCTTGAGCATTAATGTATAATAATTTCTTTTAAGCATGAGCTACTTTTAAACTATTGATTTTAAGTCACGTTAAGCCATCGCGCATTTATCTATAAATAAATAGCACTTCCATTCAAATCCATATTCCCAAGCCTGTCCCTAAATTGGGCTGGTCACTAAATCCCAGCCTTTTGCCTTCAACACATGCTTCCAAACTGATGGATTTTTGGGTTTTTGCACCAGACTGCCCCCTTGCTAGAAAAAGGAAAGACAGTTAAAAACCTGTGAGCGGTTAATGGTTTACAGCGCCCGTGCTGAGCGCTAAAGTTGTTTTCCTATGAATATAGATTGCATTTTTTTTCCATAGCAAGTAAACAGATGCATAAAGATGCATTATTTCATAAGCATAAAAAAAACCTGCTGCAAGTATAGTGCTTTTAATTTGTTTTTATGATTACTTGTAATTAATTAGCATCAAAAGTAAATTATCAACATAGCTAAAAACTGAAATTGTACCAGCAAATGCAGGAATGATTTCGCTGGTTTATCTTTATACTAAGGTGGAAAAAAGAAATTATCTTTTTTTTTTTTTTTTTTAACTATGCTTAAATTAAAGTGTCAAAAGCTAGTGGCAGCGCAGCCTAAAAATGTACAAAAAGAGAAATAATATTCTATAATTACAAGCTGTGCAGAGAGCACGCCACGCACATAAATATTTAAGGCAGTTCCAACAAGTTTGGCTTATTATTAAAGTTGGGTTTCAAAAAGAATTTTTAGAAATCGTGTTTACACTTTATGGAGCAATTTATGAGGTCACTGCTCATGCACCTCATCAAAAACCTCAGCCTTCGTCTGAAAGCCATAAAATGGAGGCATTTTGACAGGATCTGGAGACTTTTAACAAGTTCTTGCTGCCGGGCTCCGCGGCCCCTCCCCTCCCCGAGATAAATGGGGGAGCTTTGGTCAACCTAAACCAAATCAACAGGTTCCCCCCCCCCACAAAAAAAAAATAGTGATCCTTCTGACCCCCATCCATTTCCCTTGACATTTACTGCCCCGGCTCGCTTTGCTGTGGAATAGTTTACACCATCCCATCTCCAGCTTTTGGAGGCTGCTGTGCCCCTTGGAAGCAGCACGGAGGTCCATCAACGCGGAGAGTAAACAATGCTACCAGGAAAAGTCAAAAAAGCCATTTTGCTAACCTCTTTGGAGGACCAGAGAAGGTCGGATGTAAGGAACCACCGAAGGCTTTAATAAAAAGACAAAGGAGTAGCTTTGTATGAAGCAAACGACGCTGGAAGAAGATGCTCAAGGGCAGGGTGACTTGGGTGGCATTCTTAATGATTGCCCCCCCACCACCATGGACTGCCATCCCGTAGTGCTATCAGGCCCTTATTGGCATCGGGACAGCAGAGCTTGGCTTTTCAGAAGAAGGACATGGGTGATGGACCACCCATGGTCCATGTCCTTTCAGAAGAAGGACACCCCGACTTGGTGCAGACACTTCTTCTCAAGACCCATCTTCCAGCAACCAGGTGTCTCCCAAGAAAACCACAGGACTGCTGTGGTCAATTGGGTATTTTGGCAACCTGTTATGGCATCGGGTATGCCATGGTCTCCAGAGAAAATACCACAGGTGTTTCCACCCCACAGCTTGCAGACCCTTGCGGCGTTCCCAAGTGGCAGGATGAGGAGCTGCAGCTCGGTGCCCTTGGTGGGAGCACACACAGCTCGGGCATGGTGCCCAGGATGGACCTGAGACCTTCAGACACCAACACGGCCTCTGTGGACACTTGGGGTAGGCTGGCCGAGGTGTCCTGCGTGAGTTCTTCAGGGAGGGGCTGCCAATGCAGGGCACCCACCTCACCTTAGGGTAGGAGAATGAGGTTCTCCACCAGCGGTTTGCTGAAATCTCACGTGAGAGTCTCTGAACAAAGCCCAGGAGATGAACCGTGTTTCAGGAAGACATGCAGACCACCAAGGCTTTGAGTGCTGTATAGGTGGAAAATTCTCCTGGTCTTCCAAACCCAGGAAAGGCTTGGGAAAGAGGAGTCCATCCTGGGGGTGCATCCCTAATTCTGCTTCTGCGAGTGCATCTCCAAGGTTTCTCATCCTGGAAGCTTCCTGGAAGCCACAGAGGCTGCAAACTCTCTTTCAAATGAGAGTAGTGCCTGATAAGCTCTTTTTTAACACCACTTTTACTATTAAATGCCAAATCTAGAGTTCCGTGCGCCGCCTCATTAGTTATTAATGAAGCAACATATTTGTTCAAAATTTATGATTGTTGATTTGCTCCCATCATTGTATGAAATATTAACACAGCATTTGTACTTGCAACCATTTTGCAGACATTAGACTGTGAATTTGCATATTCATGAGCGCTCATAAATGTTTAAGGAGACAGCCCAGAAAGCATGTGAGCTGTCAGGGAGCCAGTAAAAAGGCATATTTACAGTGTTAATAAGTATTTGAGTTTATAGGACAAAACGGCGAGTAACAAATTAAATGAATTTCAGTTTGCCTGTTGCGGCAAACTACGGTGGCTTTTTCTCCTCTGCTTTTTACCAGGCGGAGGGAACTTCAAGCCCGCCCGTGGAACTCTCCAGCCAGTGGTTAATGACCCAGCTGAGATGGCTCCACCGCCGCCGCCGGGGCTTGGGTTCCTCACGGCTCCGCACTCCCACATGGCAGAAGGCGGCTGCGCGGCTCGCTCCTTTGGGGGGCTGCTAATTGGCCACCAGCGGGAGATACAGGCCATGGGGATGTCATCCTCCATCATCCTCCATCCTCCTCCATCATCCTCCGTCATCCTCCATCCTCCTCCATCCTCCTCCATCATCCTCCATCCTCCTCCGTCATCCTCCATCCTCCTCCA
>JAOQGM010000019.1:713502-745302 GCA_027564225.1 Gallinago stenura | reverse complement strand
CCAAGGGGCAGGTCAGCATTTCAGACAGAAGACTATGGAGGAAGTTATGTCGGGGATTTTAAACCAGGCTTTGTATTGTCTGTGTAGTCCCACATTCTTCCCCTTTCATAGATGTGTTTACACTCAGGGGTAAGCTATTGAACACTCATTGATGTTAAAAAATTCTTGACTCTGAAGGTGGTGAGACATTGGCCCAGGTTGCCCAGAGAAGCTGTGGCTGCCCCATCCCTGGACGGGTTGAAGGCCAGGTTGGAGGGGGCTTGGAGCAACCTGGTCTTTAAGGTCCCTTCCAATGATTCTATGATACTATGAATTCTGCATGGACAGGCACATGGTACCTTCTTTGTGCCTCAAAACCCTAAATGTCTTGCCATATTTGCACTAATTTTTCTTGCAGTCCCCTTTTGGGAGGGCAGAACAGCAGAAAGGCAAAATTTTGCACCATCAACACTGGTGCTGATGCAGCAAAAGGAGTCAGGACCCCTCCAGATCAGCTTCCAGCTTACCTCCCTTATACCTGGGTACATCAAACCATGCCCCAGAAAGGACAGATCCCTGTAATCGAGGCAATCTGTGCTTTATGCAGAAAATTACTTTACAGAGCCCATCATTCACCAAGACCCTGTTTTCCAAATGTTTCCATAGCTACCCTAAGATGGAGCCCCATAAAAGTGACAGTGCCTTTAATCAATCAAACTCAGAAGATCCCTTGAGGACTTAATTATATATTTAGGCTGAACGAACCTGTCCCTTTTCAGATTATCTTCCCTAGTGCTGTCTCTTGGAATAACCTGCGTCTCCGAAGGTCATTCTCAGACTGAAGTGATGCTCAGGAGGCAAAGGGAGATGATGCTATGGTAACATCCTCCTGCAGCAAAGCCTTGGCAGTAGGGCATCCTCCTGCCCCAGAGGCTGATCTGGCAGTAGAAGAGCCAGCCCAGACACATCTGAAGGGTGAGATAACATAAAGAGTCTGCATATTTGTTCCCCTCTTCACAAATAAATTGAATATTTGACCCAACCCAACAGAAGAGAAATGACAGATGGTCTGGTCACACATGCAGACAACTAATACAATGATAATCCTTCACCCATCAGCCACAGAAAACTATTCTTAGGAAAAGGGGATGGATTGCCAATAAAGGGGTATACATTAAGAGCAAATTTTTCTCAGGATTAATTCAGATCTGTGTAAGTGTATATAAGCCCCATGGACTTTGAAGAAGTGCAAAGTTTGTCTCTGAAGAGAGCAAGCACCCAGGGTGCTTCTCACCCTGCAAACCACTATTCCTTAAATTCAGAGTACACCTAAAACGAACTCAGCTTTGCTTTGGCCCAGAGCCTAAAACAGGTAGGAAGGAGCATAAGTAGGGAGTCTAGCCTGGGAGAAAAGAATGGATGGAAAAGTGGAAATTTAACAAATTAAACATGGTTTTATTTAGATTTTAAAAAGTCAAAACTTTGTCTAAAAACTTGGTGTTCCAATTTCCTACATTTTAGAGATGGTATCAAGATAGAATGCAATTTAAGTAACTTCATTTTATTGAGTCTAAGGAGCACTAGTTTTCTAATTTGAAGACAAGGCTGATTTCAGGTCTACTTTCAATCATCTTTCCTCACACCAGGGCACTGCTATTCTTAACCAATCAACAGTTTCTTCATTCATCTGGAACTACACACATATAAAATCAACCTTTCATCAGGATACAATTACATTCTGAAATATTTTCAGTGAATACTAATATTGAAAAAAAATATCAGCGTCCACATAGGGCAGTTTATTCCAGTTTAGGATAAATGTCTTAAATAGGTGGGATAGATCATCTTTGAGCAGTGTCTGTTTCCTTCCATTTTCTATAAAGGAAAAGTAAATGATAATTTAAAGTAGATGTTTAGATTGTGGGCAGCTAAAACTGAATGAGAAATATCTTTTCTTTTGTTATTGTTGTATGTGTGGTTTTTGATTCTTTTTATCTGATCTTAAATAAGGCCAAAATTATCACAATCATTTATTTGGGAAAAAAAAATATTAGATTTTGTAGGGAAGAACATCCTTAGGCTGTCCCAGAGCCTGGGATATCTTGGAACAAATCCCTGCCTTATTATAAGTAGAGACTAGATTTGAAAATGAGCTTAGCTCTAATTAGAGTGTTAATTATTACCTAGAGGGTTTTTTCAAGAAGAACAGTCATTTTTGTTGAGATTGCTTCAGACTGTGTGAAATATTTAATAAGTGGTCACTGAAATAAAGAATGTGAGCAAGACAGCTCTCCCAGCTGAGGGTTTGAATGTTGCTCCATAAAGGGAATTCCACTGCTTATTGACTGATTTTAGTGGATTAGAAGGATTTCATATTGACTAAATGAGAGTATTCCTGCTTATACAAATACCATGAAGAAGGATGGCTCATGTGTTTTCCTGGGGAATATGAGGTCAGCTTTTAATAGACAGGAGAGAAACCATCCAGGATCTCCAATATTGGGCTGTGGATGAAGGGATGAAGCCAATGCCTTACCACCCACTCCTTTCTGAGCACAGAGCTGTATTTCTTCTCTTATATTTTGGGGTAAATAGAGCACAATGTTTTTAGGTTCCACTTCAAAAAATAAAGTAGAAAAAGCTATTTGGTCCAAAAAGCCTTTTGATTCTTGTTTCTCAATTTCTTTGCTAGAAGTGTTTTCCAGCAATAGGACGAGGGGCAACAGGCACAAGCTGGAACATGGGAAGTTCCGCTCAAATATGAGGAAGAACTTCTTTACGGTGAGGGTGCCAGAGCCCTGGAACTGGCTGCTGAGACAGGTCATGGAGTCCCCTTCTCTGGAGATTTTCAAGAGAAAATTCAGATGCAGTCTGATGCGCCTTAATGCAGTCCTGAGTAATGTGCTCTAGGCTATCCTGCTTTACCAGGGCAGTTGGACCAGATGATCTCTAGAGGTCCCTTCCAACTCTTTCTAATCCGTGAAGTACAAACTCCAGAAGTACATGTAGTGGAGACAGCCGTGATGTCCCACTCAACATGCCCATGGGCCCCTAGGAGCCATGAATGCAGAAATACCAGCTTCTGACATGAAAACCCACCCTCCCTCCAGCCTTCCTTGGGTCACCCTGGCAAGAGGAGACCCTGCTGGTGACAGTTCCCCTTCATTAGAGGAACTCAACCACACACTGTCTTTTTGTGCAGCAGCCACCTGCCTATACTCTGAGATGATGGTGGGGATGGGAAGCAGTTCACAGCTCTTGACCTTGGGTTTTGTGGCCTTGGAGTTTCCACGGTCTGCAGCTCTCCTTGCATTTCCTCCAATGTCCCCAGAGCCTCCGTGATCTTCTCTCTCCTGCATTCTCCTGCTGCAGCTCAAATCCAGTAGATGGCGACAGGATATAAAGCATTTTGTTAACTCTTCCACGAATTGGCGGGGTTTTATGTTTCATTCATTTTAACGTTCCCCCTTTAAAATAAATTTATTTTCATATTTCAAAGTCATGGCTGCATTTGAGTTCATTTATCTTCCACTGTTCTCTTTCGCTTCTCATGCCGTCCAATTCGTTTCACGTTGAGAGTCACAGCCAACCTCTTGCAAGTTTGGAGGAACTACTCTCTTTGTTCCTTGATTCTGCAGTCATCTACTGCTGCAGGACAAGGGATGCCATCAATACCATCACTGGGGGTGATGAGCACCCAGAGTCTTCCGCTCTGAAAGTTGTGTGCCCATAGAATGGGAAAATGGGGAAAATCTAACAATCTGGGTTTTGTAGATCGTGTGGAACTTTCCACTCTGAAATGAAAATACATCAAGATAACGATGCACTTCCACACCTGCAACCCCAAATTCCCTTCAAAGATATGTATCCAAGTGCAAGTCAAGGATGTCCCAGTCTGAGTTATGTGGAAGGCACTCTCAGGAAACAGCTCGCTTAAGTTTTTCAGTCAAGGTGCCTCTTGAGTTGGGTTATGCACATTTTCTGCCATTGTCTCTATCCTGTTCAGGATGAAGCATCATCTGAAACAAGTACTGAGGTGATATCTAAAGTCCTGGTTGTCATGGAGACAGGAACAGGCTGACCGTCTCCTGGTCGCAGAAGGAGAGAGTGGGCTACAAGCAACTTCTCACCAAGAGATATTCCAAAGACTTTTGACACCTGCAAGTCTGACATAGAAACACTTCTTTATCATGGAGGGCAGTTAAACCAGAACTCTCTGAGGCACTTGTTCTAGTAATGAAAAAGCACTGAAAAAATTGGAGGAATATTTCTTATCTTTTATTCAGCACTCTTGACCAGCTTGATTACTTCAGAGGAAAGAAAGAACCCCACACATATTTATCCTCTTAATAACAAAAGTTTAGCCAAGCTAGGAGTAATGACCTTCATTAGGTACCCTCTGTTCCTTGGGGTAACACACAGAATCAGAGGGGATGTCCATGTAAAATCCTAACTCCTTTCTTTATGGCAAAGGCCACCTGATATATTTCAGGAAATCTAATGAAAGTAGCCAATAGCCAAATCTCCTGAGCACAGAAGGGTATCTCAGGCCATTAACCAATTAATTGTGATAATTGATACACCAATAAGTACAATTTTTCCCACCATTCATATAGACAGTAGCCAGAAAGATTTATCGATTTCTTTTTTTTTCCTTCGAAAGCAGGTGAAAGCTCTTATGGAAAGCTTTATTGAAAACTTATTCCCCATTTGGAAGCAGAGAAGCCATTTAACTTTCCCCTAAGTAGAAAAGAATAATCCTTATTTCTCATTTTCCAACACTGTTTCGCAATGCATGGCCTGGGGTGGCACAAACCTTTGCAGCTTTGCAGCCTGATAGCTCCTGTGGTGGGACTGATGCCCATCTCAGGTGCTGTACAACTCAGGATTTTGGGGAATATGGACTTAAGCAAAAATTAGCACCTCAAATGGACCTGGAACACAAAAGATGCAGCTTTTTCAGGTGGAAACCTGCACTGCATTTGAAGCTGTGCCAAGCTGGCAGAGCCAGTGGTCTCTGTGGATCAATCCTTCAAGTGGCCTGTGTCAACCCTAGTAGACAACGGTGTTCATCAGCACTGCCTATATGAGTGGAAGCCCTTGGATGCTACCTCTGCAGTTTTGGTGCCACCGTGACTGCTCTTACTTTTGCTCTCTTGCCAAAGAAACTGCTCATGATTTCCACTGCAGCCAGGATGACCCATACTTTGACAACTCAAAGCAACCTATACTTTCCTGACTGAAAGCAACCCGGGCTTTAACAAATCAAAGCAACCCATAGTTTAAGGAAGCAAACCCTGAACAAATGTGCAGTTATTCCATATGGATGAAGAGATGTGCAGTGAATACCAGACACCTACTGACAAATTACTGTGCTAGTTACAGCAGAGCAGCAGCTTCTTTGCCATAATGGGTGTGCTGAACCAGCTGCTGAACCACTTGAGCCTTAACTGCGCTCAGTTATTATCCCCAAAACCTTCATTTTCCAGCCAAGATCCCACTCTCCTCTCCCTCCTACCATCATTATTATTAGTGACTCATCCTAGGGAAGACTGAACCTCCCTGGCTGATGTTGAGAGCCTCAGCTGCAAGGACCAGGTGAACTTAAGCACTAGAAGAACTCAAGGCAGGTGAGGAATTTCACATAGGTGGAGCCAGCCAAAGATGAGGAAGGATTTAAAAAAGGAGAGAGAGTTTCTCTGTGCTGCAATACAGACCAACTAATTCTCTGGATAGTCCACAGATCACAAATCTCGGAGCAGTACTGTTGGCCTGACAGGTGCATGCTGAGATTTAAGTGACATTTTTCTGATGCAGACACCTTTTCTGACTTGGAATGCTAATGGCATGTTGCATTTGGCATGAAGTCTCCTCCGTTGCCTGGGCTGGAGCATCTCTGCCTGATCACCTCTGCTACCGCACCAGACTCCTTTGGGAAGCTCCCTGACCTGGAGAGAGGAGAGGAATTTATCTGCTAAATTTGGAGAAAAAAGCTTTTCCTGGAGAAATAGGATTTCACGTTTCCAAAAGTTTGGAATTTGTGGTGGAAAAGAGAGGCTTTCTATTTACTAGACTGAGTTAATGCAGCCGTTTCCCTGCAGAAAAGTGAAGATTGATATACTAGAGAAATGAAAGGAACAATAAAAGTGGAACAAAAGCAGATGGAGAAACGGTTGAAGTGATTAATTGTAAATCAAGGAGTGACAATTCATCTGCGTGTGTAATCTGCAATTTGCATAATCCTATAGTGAAAGGCAAATTGTTCAACCAGTATGCATATTCATGTTCGATTCGGGCAAAGACTCAACTTCTTCAGGATCCGAGCACCTGCTAATGAGATTTTGCCGAGCAGGGGTGGGATAATTCATGTGTCTAAAGTTAAGCATGTCATTTGCTGAAAGAACAGCCATTTGTGATGGTATTTGGAGGAAGATTGCATCTGATCTACCATCTTGGTGGTAAATCAGGTAAGTCTAAGTCCTACTTTCTCAATTCTAGTAGAAGAATCTTCCCCAAGTAGAGGGTGAGGTCAGGATGCTGAGAGAAGAAAGTCTTCACTTTTCCCTGAAGCACAGTCAAGCAGTGCTGTGCTTTATGGGGAAAAAAGCCAACCCCAACCAACCAAGAAAACCAAAACAAAACCCCAAACCCCTGCAAAGTGGTGTGAGATAGGAATATATTTCATAAACCGAAGCCTCAGTCTGTCCTGCAAGCCCACTCTTAGATGTGAAGTACTGGCCTTTGTGCAATGGTTCAGACTTGAAAAAGCACTTTTAAATTTAAGGAAGAATTAAGCTGAAAAAGAACCAAGATTTGAGCTTAAAAACGGGCTTCATCAAGAAACCAAATCGCAGTCTCTGTTTTGTCGCAGCAATTCAATGCAATTAGGAAAAAAAAAAAAAGATACAGAACAGTTCAGTTACTTTGCTGGAAAGCAGGATGTTAAGGGAATGGTGGAAAATATCAATGGCAGGTTTCTACCCAGACTGGGGTCAAAAAAAAATCCTCTTGTTTATCCCTTGAAGGACTATTGTAACCACACTATATTCAATTAAAATATAACAACAAAACCAAAACTCCACTGATTTTTCAATAAAATGATCACTGGCTGACCAGTTTTTAGAAAGAACAGACACCATCACCAGTGATAAATGTAATGAAGTGCCTTTGCTTCTTGATGGGTTCTTTTTCTAAAGGCAATTAGGATACTGGAAGACTGCTGGAGCAGCGTGAGGAAACCAGAAATTCTGTTAGGTTCTAATAATGTATTAGGTAAGAGTTGGACATTGTGTTATTGTCCATGTGTATGTACAGGGCTGGGATGTGATAATGTCTTGTATTTAAGGTAGCTCAGAGGGAGCAGACATGCCCCTTTCCTAGTTATCTATTCCAATTTCATCCAGTAACCTGACCACAACGTTCACAGCAGAGTATGAAAGCCTCATCTCTGTCTTGCAGCACCGTTGGCTGATGAAACTGTGCTCTGAGATCTTGGCTTATTTGAAGGACTCAGGCTATGAATCTAGAGTTTGTAAGAGCCGTGGAAAAAAAAAAAACAAAATAAATTGTCCTTTAGTTCCTCTCCACACCAATGTGTAACTATTCCCCGTGTATTCTCCATGATACATTGACTAGGCAAAGCTGTCATATCTTTTTTTTTCCCATTTATCTTTGGCATCTTCTCACCATTTCTCCTCAGCATCTTTTTCCAGAGCCTACTTGTCAGAAAGGGTCTCTTGTTGCTTAAACCTATTCAGAGCAGATTTCTGCTTCTACTCTTTACAGCCCACCTTCGCATGTCAGTGCCTGTTCCTTTTTACTTCCCCCCACCCATCCTGAAAAAAAGATCCATAAAGCCATTTTGCTTTTCAGTGGAAAATAATGTAGAAAGTCATGTATTGCATGTGCTTGTATAAGAACTTTGACAAAGCACCCTGGTGACAGAGTGATAAAAACTCTCAGTTTCATATTTTCTTAAAGCCTTCTAAAACCAGGTTGCTAATGGAAAAGTTTCCTGGGAAAGAGCCCAACAGAAGCCCAAAGAATATTTTCTTTGACACATACTTTGACCCAGTGACTACCTAGCCCTTCAGAGTGCTACTTCTGGGAGTGGGTTATCCCCTTTGCAAAGACTTTCAAAGCTTTGAAATTCAACAGCATTCCTTCAGGAAAAGAATTAATCTCATGTTGGGTTTCTCTGGAAGCTTTTGCTGGGGTGCATTTTGGCAGTCGGGCTGCTCGATCCAAGGATGAGGCTCAGAAAGCCATGACTCCAGTAGGATATCAACATGTTTTTGTTTAAAGTTGCTTTTTCTGTCTCAGATACCGCTCAAAGACTGTGATTGTGGGGGAGTAGGGTGCCAGGCTTTCCATGGTAAAAAAAATTAAATCTAGATCCATGCAGATTTCCTTATTACATATGGACTGACTCATTTATCTTATTTTTGTTTTACCAAAAAAAAAAAAAAAAGCACAATAAAAAAAGAAATGAAAGGCTGTCCAAGTTGCTTCATCTTTTTGGCATTTCTTTTTACCTCCAAGTAAATCTGAGGGTGATAGACTTGGAAGCAGAAAGGGACCTAAAACAAATGGAAAGATCCCTCACCATTACTCTCACTTTCCTCTTCCCTTTCAAAGGCTTCTGTTTTGATCAGTTATAATAATAATACTTGTAGAAAATCCTGGAGAAAAATACCCCTGACTGATGCACAATCTTCATGTCATTCATGCTGTAATACAGAAGGCTGACTTCTGTGTTGGGAGTTTTTATTAGCAATTATCATTAACAAACCTCATCTCTCGTTGTGCCTTTGGAACAAACATTGATTATTTATCAGCGGTAGGTTTTGTTTGTGCACTTTGTCTTTCAAAAGAGGGAAAAAAACCCTTTTTATTTCCCTTTCTAGTAGTAATCCAAGGGCAGAAAGCTCCAAGTCTTTGAGGCAGTCTGCGACCTGACACCTGGCTGTAATTCATGCCAGGAGACTCTAATTAATGTCCTCAGGGAAGCCCCCTGAAGGAACAGTTAAAGGCAATAATCCAAGTAATACTCCCATTACATCAAAAATGCTTGCAACCGTTGTTCCTGGCCCATCCTACCCACAATGTGACCTGGGAATATGGCGAATGCCCAAGAACGGGGAACATCTCCCTGTGAGGAGGAGAAAACTGATGGCTCGTTGCCACAGTGTTCCCAGGGAAGAAAGCTCGCCTGGATGTGATGGAAGCAGGATGAAATAGGATTATTTTGCAAAGTAAAAGCAGCAGCCCCTGTGGCTGCACATCAGCACAACCCATGGACATTGGTGTGGTTATTTGGATGGACATCTCTAGCGGAGTCTTGTGAGGGGACTCCAGGGGAGTTTGCAAGAGCCCTGTGGTGCTCCCCCAAAACACACCTCTGCTTTCACCCCAGGCATCTTACTGGTCCCAGCCTCCCACCAGCCCCACATCTGCTGGTTGGAGCTGACCACCCGTTGGGCACGGTCTCTGGGACTTAGGACACAACCGGAGATGGCTTGACCTCTTCAGTCCAGCCTGTGGCTGCAAGAGGCCCCATCCTGTTTATCACATTTAGAGAAAACTTTATTTTACTCCTGCCATAAAGCATCAATTTTTAAACTCAATCTGGAGATTCTTTACAGAACCCCCCCCTCTGCTGCTTAGCCCAAGGGAGCTCCAAGGCATCCAACTGTCTGGGTGCATGGAAATGGGAGAACCACCTCTCCCTGGATGTCCAGAACTTCACAGCAAAGCAGATACTTTGAGTTGCTTACAGTTTTGCTCTTTTTCTTTAATCATATGGGGAAGAATGTTCCTGCTGCCAGGTCACACCACCAACGGTATGAGGGGAGCCAGGCTAAAGGAAGGAGAAGGAAAGAATGATGATAAGAAAAATCAGTCTTGCAATTTTACCCATTTCCCACACTCATTCAAGCAGTTCAGGCCAGTTAAAAAGGAACAAAGCTTATGTTATAATTTCTAGCAGACTCATCAGGCCAATCAGTTTTGCAGAACACAGGTCTATTTGTCTGGAGTGTTTGCAAATTAGGTAATGGAGATTTTTCTAGCATCATCTCTATTTATAAGACATTAGCAATGCTGGACTGTGATCTTTTCAAAATTATCTTTAGCAACATTGTGATTCTGGTGATGTTATAACCTTACTGCAACGTTAATCAATAGGACAAAAGTCATACACTAAGCATATCATGAAGTTACTAATCAATTACTATGGCTTGAAATGCACATATGCATTATGTAGTTTATGGATTAAAATATCATGTTCACAGAGAAAAGGTAATGCTTTTTGGATAAGAGATCCTTGACATCCGTGCTTTATCTTGTTTCTAAAGCCAGAAAGTTCAGCTGTAAATAAAGGAACGGCATAGGATTTAGCTTTTGTTATAAAATGTAATCCGTGATTCCTAATAAAGGATTCTGAACAGCTATTCTGCCAATATACAGCATTTTCTGTAACTTTAATAATTCTGTGAGGCTGTTGAAAGGATGAATCCAGTTAAAGAATTTGTATTTAACTGGTTTTGGGATTTGTCTAAATCTAGCTGTTGATAAGCCTGGTTGTTAAAGCTAAATGGAGTTCAGGAGTGTGCATTTAAATCCCATCAGGCTGCCAAAAGGCTCCAATGCATCTCTGGTGTGTCCTGGTGAAGGCTTTCCCTCCACGCCGGGCTGCTGCAATCTCAGCAACCCTCTGCCTCCTCCTCCTCCTCCTCTCCTGGACAGCCTGGCACGTGGTCTCAGGGCACAAATTTGGCAGAACACAGCAAATCAGGAGCACAGATAGATGCAAATTGATGAATTCACGAGTAAACCTGAAGAGAGGTGGGATCCAGAAGGTCAGTCTCAATCTTTGTTGTTTTTTTTTTTTTAATCTTGGCTGCACTGTGAATAAGGGCTGCTGAGATTTAAGGTATTTAAGAGAAGATGTAGGTTCCTAGTTTTCTAGTTTAGCTTTCTCTTCTCACACCAGGTACCTAAAATAAGGCTCAGCAATTGGGAGACTATGCTTTTTCATCAAATTAACCCTGCTCCCACACCTTCTGCAGGGGGTCACTTTTTATGCAGACCTCATTTTCCAGGTACCAGAGTGAGACCCTGGCGATTGGTTTGCAAATATCGCCGAGCGTTCACAGCTGCAGCTGAAGTCAGAGGGAATTGCGCTTTGAATAAAAAGTGCTAAATCCACCTAAACACCCCGAAATATCAGCTCAAAGGTGTCCTGGCCTGGGTATTTGAAACCAGTGAATAACTGTAGACGTAATCTCATTGTGCCTCACTTCCCTCTCTGAAAACATGGGTTAATAATTGCCTCTTATCTCACTGAGGTGGCAAGAAAATATCCAGACTGAATTTGTGAACCATTCAGCCACTGTAGCAAGACACATCATAAAAAAAAAAAAAAGGCAAAAAAAAAAGAAAGCCTACAGGAAATTAATAATTCTGTCTTCAGAGCAAGGTTTGACGTGTATGGAGCAAATCGAGCCTGGCTGACACACCGCAAAACAAGAGAAAGCAAAATACAGAGTATCTGCTCAAATGGTGGAGAACGGTCCATCCTGTGGGTGAGATGGAGAAAGATGTTCCATGATTTTATGAGGACACGCTTTGACACGAACAGATGAAGACTGTCCCAAGGTGCCTGAGCTAGGACTTTTTTCCCCAGCTTTAAGATGAAGCTTTAAAAATCATTACTGAAATTTTGGGACACCTGTGTGCATACGAGTTGTGTCATATCTGCATCTGTCTTCTTTAGGGACTGAAGGGAGAGGGGCTTTGTCCTGGACCAATTTGTGCTGTTCCGAGATCACCGTCTAAAAGATGGATAACTCAGTCTCCAGAGGTCCCTGACTCTCCTGCTCATTATCAAATGAGGCCAGATGATTAACTGGGGAAAGGTCTTTAACTTTTTTTCAGCCAAAGTTATGGGAGATGAACCACAACCTGTGAGGTTTCATACATCAGTTTTAATTTACTGCCTGCCATTCTTTGGCGAGTATTTCAAGTAGCTCAACATTCTTATTCTTAGGTAAGTATAAAAATATACTCATACTAGCAAGATGAAAGCTTTGACCTCTAGACAGACAAGCTTTTGTTGATGATTTGTGTGGTTTATAATAATGAATGCATTACTGATGTCAAAGGTAAGCAACACAACCCATTCAAAATGCTTTCCAGCAGTGCCAAATACTTCAGACCTTGAAGGATGTTTATGAAGCCCTGTGTTCCTGAATGATGCCAGCAGCAAGGAAAAAAGGGTTCTGACAGCTGCCCAGAGGGAAAAAGATCCTCAAAAACTCCAATCCCCTAATTTCAACAGGATTTCTTGCAACAATAGTCCTTATTCCCTCCAGGTTCCCTGTGTGTTTCCTGCTCATAAGCAAATGTTTTCATTCCCTTCGATTCAACTCCAGCTCTGGTTTCTCAGCATTTTCCATACGAGTCCTTTTGTAAGAAATAATTGACACCTGCCATTTAGCATTTTAAGGTGTTTCATAGCCCATTACACGTTACTTAGGAATGGTCTCAATTTCTGTAAAGGGTTTTTCTTCTGGTTAGTGGAAAACCACGGTCTGGGACTGAATTTCAGACAGTTTAGGTCAGGGCAAATTTTGAAATGGAGCTTCAGTGTCTGTTCCTGAAACCCTACAGAGGAAGAAGATGTTCTGTTGAAGAGGAGGGCAGCTTGTACAGCTTTTTTTCTTGTCTTGTAAAAAAAGTAGTAGCCCAAGTCCAAATGGACTGGCAAAGTCTGGAAGGATAAGATTTCCCAGTGACTGAATCCCACTCCAGATTTCTGTAGTCAGACCAAGAAATCCATTCATCTAAGTACATAATAAATAAAGTATATCGTACCATTTCCTGATGCCTCGTCTTTTTCATTACATAAGATTTTAATGATAGTGGTGCAGCCAATTTCTCCCTTCCTGACAGTACTTATGCACAAACGGCGAAAATTATACACCAGTGATTTCATTCAGTTGTAAATCACGGGGCAGTTTATCAATTTTTATTTTTCCCTTTAAAGAGACTGAATATTCTCTATCCCCATTGCTAAAGATAAAAGCATATGCACGTCTCTGGTACAAGAGAGAGCAAAAATCCCTCTCCTGTGACATACAGCTTCAGTGATACATCCTCTCATCCAGCAGTTTCAGGCCTTCCCAGCTGTGCTTTTTTAATCTCTGTAAGATCCTTGTGCTTCAAAGACGAGAGCCAGCTGTAGTGGGTGTTTGCTGGGAGCTGCTGGAAGGGGCAGGTTTGGGTGCCTGGTCCCACACTGGGTAAAAAAATGGAACCAGAGTCTCCCAACACCTTCTCCTGCAGGGAAAGCTGCAGACCACACTAACAAATTCCCCCCTTTAGGAACAGCAACACATTAAAGGGTCTAAAATATCCTTCCTTGGTGCAGAGACTTAAATTGGGTAACTTTTCTAGAGAGCTGAAGAACATAGAATCATAGAATGGCTAGAGGTGGAAGGGACCTTAAGGATCATCCAGTTCCAACTACCCTGCCTTGGGCACGGACACCTCCCACCAGACCAGGTTGCTCCAAGCCCCCTCCAACCTGGCCTTGAACCCCTCCAGGGATGGAGCAGCCACAGCTTCTCGGGGCAACCTGGGCCAGGCTCTCACCACCCTCCCACCAAAGAAGTTCTTCCCCACATCTCAGCTCCATCTCCCCTCTTTCAGGGTCCAACCCTTCGCCCTCCTCCTATGGCTCCCCTCCCTGACCAAGAGTCCCTCCCCATCTCTCCTGGAGCCCCTTGAGGGACTCCTCAAGGTCATGTCAGACATTTCATCCATCCATTCAACGTGCAGTTCTGCAGAGGGAGGAGGTTCCCATGGCTGAGGTCTTGCAGGTGGCCCCAGGTTGTGCCCCTGGCCCCACAGGCTTGTGTCCAGTCTCAGCACCCCATCTCCTGGGCTGAGCTCCTCGTGGTACCCACAGAGGCTGCTGAAAGCACCAGAGTGGTGGAAAAATCCCAGAGGGAGCAAGAGGAAGGGCAGCAGCCTGGGATGCTTGAAGGAAATGGGAGAAACTAAACACAAAGAAAACCCCAAAAGGAGTGGCAGAAAATTACCATGAATATTTATGGATTCCCTGTGAATAAGAAGTGAACGTAGGCTCAATATTTTATGGCACAAACAGGTTTTGCTTAGTGAAATCCATACCAGATGTTACGAAACTGCAGCGCTATGAAAGGGCATCCCGGGGCTCTCCCAGAGGAAGCACAGGCGGGCGCAGCCCCTCGGACACGGGTGCCCACCAGGGACCTTTGGTGTCCCCTCCCCAGGTGTGAAGGGCTCCTGGTGTCAAGACATTTGGGAGCCATTAAGATTCCTCGCTGGTGCGCAGCCTGTTTCCCGTTTCTCCTCCTCCGTGAGGGGAAGCGGGGGGAAGCATCCTTTTCGGATTATCCGAGCATCCTGTTTGGAAAGTTTTTGCCAGAAAGAGCAGCTCCATTTCACATCCAGCGAAGGAACAAAACCAGACACACGAAAACCCCAGGACCTCTTGGTGTCAGAATAGAACTGTGCTCCCTTGTCTCTGGGGCCTCAGTCATTCCTAAGCTTAAGAAGAGTCACAGAAAAAAAAAAAAAAGGAAAAAAAAAAGCCTGTAATTAGTTGAGTGCTGCACTGACGTGAGCGAGAGGAAAAGCAGAAAAAAGAGAGGGATTTTTTTTTTTTTAAGACCAGTTTGAAATCCTGCACCGTTTAATTATCTTCTGTGGGGGGCAGAAACAGCCCCTCTGAAGGTGTAAATCCTTTTCACACACGGACTCCAGCCAGAGTCACTCCGGTTTGCGTGGCCGGTTGCCTCCGGGTAGGAAATAAGGTGGAGAGTCCAAAGCTCAGGGAGAATCTGAGTGGTTCTGCTGGAAATCTGGCATCCCCACCAGCGGGCTTGCTGCCTCACCCTCCTGGAGATGGACCAGGGCGATTGTCTCGGTGCTTGCAAAACAATCCCTGGTTTGGGATTCGGCTGGTTCCCGAAGGATGTGCAGCCGTATCCCTGTCTCCTAAGGCAGGGATGGGGTTTGAACCCCAGGCTCCCATTTCCCGGGGGGGTGCCCTGCTAAGAAGGGAAGGCAGCACGTTTTGAACCGGCCCATTAAGAGAAGGAATCCTCCCATTTCATTACCGGGAGGCCGAGCTCTGGGCTGGGAGTGCTGAGCTGAGATTCCCCTTCTCCTCCCTGCATCCCAGCGGCGACGGCTCCCCTCTCGTGATTCCTTGGCCCCATCAGAGATGGACTTGTGAGAACATCAGCGCATCTCCCCCCCTGCCCCTTAACCAGCTACGACTTGTGAAGATGGATATAAGATGGATATAATCCACTCGGCGCTGCTACCACGGAGCCGGGGTGGGAGCTCCCTAACGAGATTAGTTTCAGCAGCCTCCTCACCCACTCAGAGTCCCACATGCCCTTCTCCTTTCACATATGTTTAAAGTTCACTGGCAACCCCATGTGCAAAGTGCCTTTGCTTACATCAACATTCCCCCGGATTAAAAATCCTAAAGCAAGGATGCTGCGCACGCGTGCGTGGTTGCCGGCGGAAAGATTTTCCAAGCTCCGATGGCCAAGTTACAACCCGAGCAGGCAAGATCTATGGGATGGATCTGCAAATAGCTGTGGAAAAAAAAAAAAAAAAAGAGAAAAAAAGCCCGGGACTGCCCTTGCCGACAGAAAATGGAGAGCACAAGGGCTCTCTCCCAGGCGAGAGCATCCTTCATCACGGGTTTCGGGACGTGGATAAAAATTGGCCTCCGCTGTCTCCTGCCTCCCCTCTCTCCGTGAGCGCTGCAAATTTAGATGCTTGAAAGCAACTGCTACCCCATCCTCACATTGTTTTTTTGTGGACATCAGCTTGCGGTGTCTTTACAATTAATACGTACAAAGATGAAGTGACAGTTCCCCCCCCGCCCTCGGTTGCGGTTCACACGGGCCAAGATCTTCTCCTTCTCCTTGGCCAGGACACAAGAGAACGGCCATCTGGAAATTAATTCCGAACAAAGTGTAAAGAGAGAATATTTTTGTGATCTAATTCTTTAGGTACCATTATTTAATTTATTTATACAAAGAAACGAACGCGGAGACAGATGCAAAACAGAACTTGAGAGGCAGAGAGCACATTGTTCTCTTCTTCTTCTCTAAAGAGCCAATTATTCTCCTTTAAGTCCTTTAGTTTCAGGGGCTGACTGAGTAGTTTAAGGGATAAAAGTATTAGCCTTTCATCTGGAGGATTCGAGTGCCAGTCCTCAAGGCAGACCAAAGCAAAAATGAAGTGGGTTGTCTTATTTTGCTTCTTAATGTATTATTATATAATGGTATTATTAAACATTAGTGAATAGAGAATTCAAATTTCCAGCGCTGACAGCTGATTAATTTTATTTTTTTTTAAAGTAAAAATTTTCACTCATCATCAAAAATATAAATTAAATCTTTTAAGGCAACTTTCAAGGAAAGCACAATGGCTGCTATTTTCTCTAACTATAATATGCCTTTCTGCAATATTGTAATCAGAGTGCAATTCCTTTCAGCTGCGGAATAAAATACAGATTTCAGTCTTTGAAAGACTAAAAAAAAAATAAAAATAAAAAGAGAGGCCAAGAAGAAGAAGAAGGAGAAAGGTTTGCCCCATTATCACTGGAAACGAAGGGGTCACAAGCACTTCCAGCCTGTGCCTTTTTCTCTCCGGTTTTTCAGCCAGCGCAGGTGATTTTTAGGCTGATCAGCTTTTTCCAGAAGTTTGTTGTGCTGCTGGGCTCACCTTCTGGGTCACCTTCAGCCTGTCTCTGCAGCGGGCATCACGATATTTACCTTCCTCCCGCAGGCACTACCGCATCCAAGTGTATATTGAGATGTAGCTAACGGTCCCATTTATGCTCAGTTTTAGAGCAAATTTTGCTTTAAATCCTTGAACCCGGTGTGGGGAACCTTAAACTTGCAGCAAATCTCTAGCACAGGGTCGGGATGCTGGGGGCAACCACCCCCTGCCTGTGCTGGCCCCGGGCCACCGAGGGTCCAGGGAGGTGTGATGGGGACCAAGGAGCCCCAGGAGCTGGGTGATGGCCCCGTGGGACACAGGGGAAGGAGCCGGGAGACACCCCGAGGATGGATCCATTTGGAAGAGCTCTTCTGGAGGACATTTGATGGAGGAAACATGGAGCTTTCTCCTCCTGAGGAGGGTTTTCTCTGAAGATCAGGACTAGCATAGGGATGGTTTGGTCCTGACCTGCAGGATGGACAGGACCCTTCTCCAGCTTGTCTTGCTTTTTCATTTGTTTACCTGAAATAGGGATAACTTGGGGCACTGCTGCCTCTAGAACTGTCTCTGCTGGTCTCCCACCCCATGAATCCATCATGCCAGGTGCCCAGGAGCTATGACTGGCCACCACCCTGGGCAGAGCCTGGCGTTGAGCCCTGGACAGGGGATGACAGGCAGCCTCAAGCAGTAATGGAGAAGGATGGCTACCCCAATCCAAACAGGAGACCCCCAGAAACTTTCCATCATGTCAGCAGTTTTCTGTCAGGTCCTAATAGGTTCCTTTGAGTAATTTTGTTTTCACTAATAGGGTACAATGAATAATATAATCATAGCAGGAAGCTTTAAAATTATATTAGGAAAAAAATGAACATTGGGATGACAGAATGGAAATGGGAAGCCAAAAAAAAAAAAAAAAGGCAGGTAAAAAAGGGATATTTTGGGACCTGATCCTATTAGATATTCCTGTGGCATTAGTCACGGGAATGGTATTCCTGTCCACAGCCTGAGTTATTGGGGAACGGCAGACACCTGTATCATCCCGGGGTGGGGACGTGGTGGGGAGAGGAACGTGCCTTCCTGGCTCATATATATAATTTATTTAAAAAAAAAACAAGCTAATAAAGTCACCGGCACCCTCCTGGAGGTACGACCACCAGCACAAAATCTCAGTGAACTAAGCAGTTTGTGCATGAAATCCTGGGGGCTGCCAGACCCCACAGTGTGGGAGAAGCCCCCACAGACCCCTGCTCAGGGGAATAATATTATCATCTCACCCCTAGGATGGGATCAAAAGCAGTTGAGGTACCAGGGCTTGGTCAGACATCCCCCTTTGCCTATTCCTGCTGGGAGGTAAAGGGCTAGGAAGCAAAACTGCGTGGGAATGTGGTTTTTTAAGGGGTAACCTCTCTTACTGCAGCGTTTCCTGGAGTTAATGCCTGGGCACATCCCTGCTTAGAATGAGAATGGCCTTAATTCAGTTTAACTCACCCCATGTCGCAGAAAATCGAGCGATTTCAGACTCAGGTCACTTTAATTCCACACGTGCATGTTTCTACGATGGCTTAATTTAACTATATCTCAACTCTAAATTCACACCTTCTCCTAATTCCTATTAACTTTCCCACCTGACCTGGTGGAGGAAGCCTTGAAAATCATCGGCAGACACAAACCAGCCACCTCTGCCTCCCTGAAACCACAAAGTAATAGGTTTCTAAAGCGGTGCCCTTGGTTTTTTTCCACTGAATTCCCGCTCTGCATCCCCCCCCCCCACTAGGAGGGAACACCCTCTGGATGGCGTGGCATCAGTGCCAGAGTGCTGACTGCGCGGAGCCCTAACGATTTCCATCCATCTCCGGGAGCCTGGAAGGCACGGCGGCAGCATCCCGGCCGCGGCACACCTGGCCCGGGGACAGGTACCGCGAAAAAATAATTGCTGGGTCCTTCCCAGCTGCTGCCGCCCGGCTGCTAATAAAGATGCATGGCTTTGCTGTCATCCAGCTGGGATCCCACAGCAGGGACACGGTCCCGCTCGCCACCGAGCCTCCTGGCTGCCCGGGGAGCTTAGATGCTCAAAAGATGATGATACCTTTGTCTGCAGCCTTATGTTCCTTGAATGTGTTCCTGCTGCTGATCCCCTCCGAATCAGTGCAAAAATTAGGCTGTTAGCACTTCCTGCTTCGTTTCCCAGCAATGGGGGTATTTACTAATATTTATCCCTACTTTAAGTATTGGTAAATACTTTCAAGCGTTCAATATTTACCAGTATGGGTAAAATTTCCCACTTTTTGCTGAACCACCAGGAGTGTAATTTTATTTTGGATTATTATAGCTCTATCGTGCCTTTGAGCATTGAGGCAGGTTTCTTTACACACTTAGATGAGAGTCCATTCCCAAACGTGGGGTGCTGTGAAAGCCCCCGGGTTCTGGTACCAAGGGAGCCCCGTCCATCAGCGCGACACCTCCATGGAGACCCCTGTGAAGCCTTCAAGCAGCCACAGCTCCATCCTTCATGGGTGGAGACAAACCCAGGCCAGAGATCCATGCTGCCCACTGCTGAGAACCAGCCACCTTTCATGACTCCAAATCTACATTTATAGACCAAAGACTAGGCTGGACAATCTTGAAACGGTGGGTGGAAACAGGTTGGAAAGACTATGCTTATGCACCAATGGGATTTTTTTTTATTTTTTTTTCCTGGTAGCAAAGGAAGAATAAAGACATCAAAGCAGCCTGCATGCCTTCTGGAATGACATTTTGATAATGACACTTTTCTTCAATTTTAAAACAGGTTGGAGTGTTACCATAATCTTGGTAGCAGCAATGAGGGGCTCCCTGACTGACAGCCTCAAAGAAAGCGTAACGTCTCCGTGAGATGTTCTGGGAAACTGGAGGTTGTATCTCATTGCCTTTTCATCTGTCACTTGGGGTAACCCCCAACACGAGAATCCATGGCATTTACTCCCTTACGCACCCACGCCCTGGAGAGGACAGCCTTAATCCATGGAAAACCTTCTGGTCCTGGAGATCACCATGATTGAGCGGTCGTTGTGCGATTCTCATCCCATCGAAGGGTGTTTGGTGGGTCTGGAATGAACTCAAGTGGTGGACCATCATCTTCTCCCTGCTCCCTGAGTGAACACCCTGAGCCATGGAGCTTGGGTCCTGATGTCTCAACTGGCCAACGTTTGCATCTCCGGGCCCATTTCCAAGCGGACCGTGAGAAAAGGATAGCTTGGGTCTTACTCCTGGAAAATGTCAAGAGACGCACCGAGATTCTTTGAAAATGGTTCCGCGGGGAAAAATCCATTGAGGCAGAAGGAAGGGAAGGTAATCCAAGACATGCAGCACTCAGCCAGATCCTCCTCAGGAACGCAGCCAAGCCTCCCATCAAACTTCACCTCCGCCTTCTGATTCTCTGCTGATTGAGCCACCACGGAGGCGCTGCAGACCCTTGGTCATGCAGTGGCAGGAACTCAACAGCTGAGGACTAATTTGACCCAAAACCCCCTTAATTTTTCACCCCATCAGACCCTCCTGTGCCTCACCACAAGACCCTGACCGCTCACAAGCATATGCATTCGGGGAACTACGACATCCAAAGCCAGGTGGAAATGGACATGGATTATCATTTATTGTTGCCCTTGGGTATATTTTACTACGGGATATTTATACAATTTCTTCATATTCAAAAATATATTTCTAGGGGGAAGAAAAAGGGAGAGTCTTGCAGCATCTTCCAGCTCCTGCCATGGCCATGGTATGGCAGAGATTAGGGTGGGTTGATGCAGATGCCTCACACAGGATGCTACAAGCGGTACTTCAGAATCCTAATTTCACAAAATCTTCGTATTACCAGTTCAGGGGCTTTGAGCAACACACAGATTTTCCTAGATTGTTACCCAGAGCTGTTAATCCCACATCTCATCCTTTCCTGGTTTTTTTTTTTGTTTGGTTTTTTCAGAGTTTGAGAAATGTAATCCTAATCCAATCCTGGCTCTGGAAACCACTGAGGATCACGGAGGGTCCTGCATTAGTAAGAATTAGTAAGAATTCTTTTAAGAAAAAATGCAAAGCAATGGTTGCTTTTCTTCTTCTGCCCCCCTGTTGGTTTTAGAGAGGAGGGACAGAAGAGCTAAGGGAAGGTCCCTGCCTGCTCTGGCCTCTCACCATCATTCCTGCAAGGCTTTTTTATTCCAGCCAGGCTTTGGACACGTCCACAGCAAGTACAAGAACCAAGGTTGGGACACCCAAACTGGCCGTTGCCCGTCACATGGGCAGTGAAGGGCTGTGCTGGGACACATCTCAGCTCTCCAAACCAGCCTGGCTTGGTTGGAAGAGCTGGGAGTAACAGCTCTTTGCAGGATGTGGCCACACGAACCTGGCTTGGGCATCTCCCACTTGCCCTTTGGCTCTTAAATGGCTCCTGAGCACTTAGGACAAAGGGCTTTTAGACCATTTGATGTCCTGCAGATATTTCCAGAACCTTTTCACGTGGTCTGCATGCAGGTTTTGAATTCTCTTGTGTCGTGCACGCAAGAACCTGGTCCAAGCCCAACCCCAGATGAGGTTCCTTTCTCCCCGGCAGAAAGGTGCCTGTGAACACACCCCCATCCCTCTCTCCCCTGACTGGGAGGAAGGAATAGTTGTAATGAGATGATCTTTGCTAATCCAGCACTTCTTGGCCTTCCACGTGGAGGGAGAGCCTGATGAGGGATGCCAAGGAGCCATCAGCTTTGCTGGGAAGCAGAAAGGTGAGTGGACAACTCGGACACCATTAAGAGGGGCAGCCTTTCAGCCAGCACTCCAGTTCTCTGACCACTGATCTGCATCGCTGCCAGAGGAAATATTATCAGGTCCCCGTGTATTGGACACACTCTGAATGCTCCAAGAACTTTTATTCTCCTTGTAACCCACCACTTCTGCATTTTTGAAATGAAGAGCTCAACTTCTTGGGGGGAAGGAGTGTCCCACGAAATCTATCGAGGCTGGGAGCGGGTGCCTATAGAAAACCCAATGTGTCTTGTTTAATTCATTCAGATGAAAGATGTCTTTGACAGGAGCTGTGTCCATGCAAACCCCAGGGCCTGGCTGTTTCCAGGGAAGTGTCTGATTCCCTGCTGTGCCCCGGAGTAACCCCACCAACTTCATCCCCCCTGCATCCCCCCCCTCCTCTGCAGGCACAGCCTCTGCCTCTCCCGGCCCCGGCGGCTGCGCTTCGGGCAGAGGGACCCAGACACAATCTCCTCTCCTGTGCTGTCCAGCTGCAGCCTGCCGAGATAATACACTGCTGGCTCCGTTTCTAGGACAAAACATTTTTCATGGTTTTTTTTTTTTTTTTTTAAAAAAGCAGCTTTCAAACTTTTCAGTGTTGCAAGTTATTAATGTTCGTCTATTTCTATTACTCGTTTCCCATCAGTCTTATGTGTTGATAAAGGGCTGCGTTTGTTTTGGGGGTTTGTGTTGGGGGTTTGTGTTGGGGTTTTGTGTTTGGTGTTTTTTTACATATTGGAAATGTGACATCCCAAAAGCGTCACAGAGGCAGAGGAGCCCTAAGGTCTTAGCCTTCAGCCCACTTACTGCAACCAGGATTTACTGTGACTTTGTGCGGCAGAGGATTAATGGAATGAATCACCTTACTTCCCCTTAAGATTTGCCTAGGCATGTGATTTGTGTCTGCTAAGCTGGTATAATGATGAACAATCCCTTTTATTAACGTGGTTAAAAATAGAAGCTGCAGTAAGACCTTACATAAAGCAGAAGTAACACGTGCCAACTCCTGCCCAAATCCCCCAGTGAGCTGTTTCGGTCTAGGAGATGTTGGCATCAAACAAACAAGTTGCCTATTTTGAGAAAATAGGGATGTGAGAGTAGAAAGCTACTCTGGTGGCTTTCTCTAAGGGCTGGAGAGCAAGCTCACCACTTTCCATATTTTTTCCCCACCAGTGAAGTGACTCTGAGCATCCGAGCAGGTCTCTGGAACGTAAGGACATGCCCATGTGCCCTGTCCCCATGGGCTCTGGTACCCAACTTGTGCCTTCAGGCCTCATCTCTCACCAGCCCCTGCCTGAAATGAAACAGGTGGATGAAACAAAAGAGGGGGTTACATCATGTGTAAAAGAAAACGTGCATTACCCCATGCACATTAAAGCCATGGAGAAGACCATCAGTGGGGAGATACTTTTTCAAATGCTCTCTTGCTGAGCTCTATTAGCCACGCACGAGCTATGGCTGACTGAACCAACTTAGAAAAGCTTCTCCTTAAAAAAAAATAAAAAATAAAATACCATATTAGAAAACTTGTCAGCTTTTCTTTAAGTCTCGCCTGTTCTTAGTAAGTTTAAAGACCAAATTAGCAATGCAATCATGAGAAAAAGAATTGGAGACTTCTCCAAGCTGTCGAGTGCATTTTAGTGGATGATTAATTGGCAGTGCTCTGGCCAACCCTGGGGTCCTGCTAAAGGCCATGCCCCTTGACTTGCACCTGCCACTGTGCGACTGATTGCGGAAAATGGATGTCTTCACTTCTTGCTTTTTCTTTTTTCTCTTTTTTTTTTTCTCTTTTTTTTTTTTTTCCTTGCAGCTGTTAAACTGCTTTAAGGAAATCGTATTTATCTAGAACAGAAACTTGAACTTCTTCTCTAATCTCAGGAGGATGAACTGAATGTAATTCTCTGTCTCAGCCTGACTTATGGAAGCAATATTTTAGGATCTTTAGGAAAGCTGTGATAATTGGACGGGATTTCGCGTTCCTTGCATGTGAGCTGGAATGTTTCTTTGCCTTCATGCCCCCTCACAGCCTCCGTGGGATGCCTGGGGGAAGCAGATCGGAGGGGGCAGCCCCCCAGCTCCCGGGGAAGGGGCACCAGGCTCTGCAAGTGCTTTAGCAAAGCAGAAAGGTGGGAAAAGAAAGATAAACAGCGTGCAAGGGGGACAGGGGAAGGAAAAGAAACTTGATTTTTGCTCTATCTATTTCAGAGAGAGAACAAGGCTAAAGGGGCAAGGCCAGTGCCAGGCAGTAGCAGGATATGGGGGGGAAACACGGGGAAGACGGCACCCAGGAGAAGTCCTCGGGGTTCCCCAAGGAAGTGCAAGCAATTCCAAAGACTTTATTTGGCCAACAAATATTCACAGAAATGTTTTGGGTGTGGGAGCAGTGTGTTCAGACTTGATATCCTTGACGACAAAAAGAAATTCCATTTCCTTGCGTCGTTGCCGGACACGGCCTGGGATATTTCTCACACGTGGCGGGTCACCCCCGAAATTCCCAACAAAAGTAAAGGGATCTCATGCAAACCAACCCCCCCCGACTGATCCTGGTGTTTGTTTCAGAGTAAAGGAAGCCAGCTGTTTGCACACCCAGCAAGCCCACCGAGCATCCAGTCCCTGTGGCCATCGTGGTGCCCAGCGCTGCCGGAGATGGGCCCCACTCCTAGGCTTGCCATCCAAGACCCTGCACCCCTGACCGACGGCGTGTATGAGGAGGCTGCCCTCAGGGGGGCATCTGTAGGCACCAAAAGGTGGTGGTTGGCCTGGAGATCGTCACAGGAGTCCAACACACATCGAGACAGTCCTTGGAAGGGCTGCAGTGAGTTTTATATAGAGCATTAGGTCTTTTTTTTATTTTTTTTTTCTCTAGGAGGGAAGGTTGTTTGCCATATTTGAGCTATAATCACTTACCGAGCTATATTTTAACATCTGAAAACACTGTTTGAAGAGCTGGGTGTCAGAATCAAAGCAGGTTTAGGGTGAGGGATGTGAAATAAATACATACATTAAACAGAAGGATGCAAGCCTCTCCCTTGACTTCAACCCTGGTTCCTCACCCAAAGTAATTCCCGTGGGAGACGTACGATGCAGCCGGCTCTGCTTCCCTTCAGCATCTTCTCCTGCTTCTCCGCCGAGTGTTTGCCCATTCCACAGCTGGGGAAGAGGAGCTCCTTGAGGAGAGAAACGAGTGGCTAAGTGGCCCGGTGATGAGATGCATGCTGAACGCCACGGATGCTCCTCTGCTGCCTTGGGACAAGAGTTCCGAGGTGATATTTTATTTTTTTTTTTACTGTGTCAAGGACACCTGGGGCACAGAGAGGCAGGAGGTTTGAGCAGCTGCATAGGAACCCGGGATGTTGTGTACTGCAGCACCAAGTGTGATGCCAAGGGGTGACTCCCCCAGTTCTTTGGTTCTCTGCCTCTCCTCTGCGAGGAGGAGGAGGAGGGAAAGGATGTTCCCAGGCTTTTTACTTCTAGGCAACGTTTTTGGAGTGGCTCTGGGTTCCCCGGGATGCTCAGAGGCTCCTCACGCTCCCACAGAAGGCTTAGCTTCTCGTGGAACACCAAGGGGAGAAGAAGCTGGGATGTTAAGGACTTAGGAGCTTGGGAGAGTTGGAAGTACTCGTGCTCCATAAATAAATCCTCCATCAAGCCCATATGCACCTACTGTATTTTAAACCTCAGGAGAGGCAGGGAAGGCAGCCCTGGGAAGTGGGAGCTGCTCGTTAGTGCAGGGGGATGATGATTCCCGTGGTCTTTCCCCACGGCCAGCCCCCCGACCCAGCCCTGGGGGTGACAAGGGTGACAGCAGATAGCTGTGGCTTCTCCCAGCAAGGCTGAGAGGCAACACCTTCTCCCTGCTTGGTGGAGAAAACGCTCCAAAATGCTTTGCAGAGGGAAAGGAGAAAGGTGGGATCCTTTGATCACCCTGGACATAACGCGTTCCTTATCCTTATTTGCCCTTAATGGGAATTTTCTTAACAAGAGGGTTTTTTTCCTCAGAAAATAGCAAGTGAGTTGCATAAGGTAGACGTGAGCATAAGAATGTCTAACAGTATCAGTTGGCTCCCCCAGGGTCAAAGCAGGAATGACTGTCACTGGAGCTGCAGTAGGGACAGCAGCTGGATTCAAAGGCAGTTATCCCTCTGTGGGGGGAAAAAAAAAACATAAATGAGAAGAATATAGGATAAAAAGGGTGCATACTGCTTTTGTTCTGGTTAAGGATTGAGTAACATCATTCCTCTCCGTATCGCCAAATCTCTTCTTCCGTCCGGACGCTGCTTTGGGATCCTTTGGGAGAGGTGCCCCCCCGAGCTGTGTGACAGAGAAGATAACCCCGTGTTCCGTGAGCCCCTAAAGCTGAGGTGACCCCTAAACTTCTCTGAGGGAAGAACAGGTTCCCTGGTTCCTCACACGGCGGGTTACGTGTCACCCTCGCTCATAACCCAGCGCGACAAATAGAGAAACAAATAAGGGAGAAGTTCCTGTTGGTCCTTTAAAAGTCAATTTCTGTGTGCGTTTAACCATAAAGGCAACATCTGCTCGGCTAAATACAGGTGTTTTATATCCTTGTCATTAATTGGAGGGGACATTATGTCATCATACATCACCAGTTAAAGTTGGTTGAAGTGCCACTTATCTCAGGTGCTATCATTAATCAGCTCCCTTTCATCCGGGTGCCCACGCCGCCTCTGGGAGTAGCTCCCTTAGACCCTTGGAACGCTTCCCTTCTCTTTTTTTTGTACTGGTTTCGAGTTAACGGCTGGGAAAGCAGGTGGGCACGGCGTTGAGGGGTTGCTGTGGTCCTTACGGGGGGCCAGAGCCCCACCAAACCTCAGTCCTGTGGAGCGGGGCTGGTGGGATCACACCGGTGCCACCGAGAAGAAGTGATGGAAGATGCTGCTCCCAGCCCTGGTGTCCAGCGGCATGAGACCCCCACCTGAAGTGAAGTGAGGAGCAGCAGCACCACAGGGTGCTGTCCCCTGTCCCCCGTCCCGGCCCCTCCAGCTTCCCCGGGGGGGAGCATGGGGAGGAATTCCATCCCACCCCTCCATCCCTGGCATCTCCCGCAGGGGAAACAGCCCACCAGCAAGCCTTAGCTGCCAGGGGATTGCAAGTAAAACAAATTGAGTGTGACATAAAAAAAAAAAAAAAAAGAAGGAAAGTATCGAATGGATTTTCTTTCCGAGAATTACACGAAGTCAAGTATCTTATTAAGTTCAAGAGAATTACATTTTACATGCTTCAGCAAGAGACACGTACCCTTTAGAAAATAATAATGAACTGCTTTTTTTCCTTGCGTTCATTTACATACCTTTGATAAATTACTGTAACCAGATTAGGGAGATAAAATAACTAGTCTATTAATTACAATGATTATTATTTAATAGAAAATGGGATTCTGGGCAACTTGTATGGTAAAAGGAAAGCTTAGCAATGCATTATATGGATGTGGTATTTTATCTTAAAGAGTAAGATAAGTGTCCAGCTCTTTCTGCAATCTAAAGAATATGTTCATTACCTGTGCAAGATTTATAAGTATAATTGAGTGTAATATTTTAAAACTATTTGCCTTATTTCGTCGTACACGGAGGACAAGGCAGAGCTGCTTCTTTAATTAAACTGTGTAAATTCCTTCATGAACTTATCTAACAAGGGTTCCATTTGTAAGGGAATTTACGTTTGCATTTAAAAAGTTTGCAAGACGATATACTTGCAGTCCTGCTTGAACTCAAGTGGGTGCCTGGTTATCTGCGGGTGGCTTTTCAGTTTGTGTGTGTCTTGTGGAAATCCTATGACACCTAATGCACGTGTCTGTGTGTATACACACACCTTAAATCTGTATATACATATTTATGTGCATACATACACATACAAGCCTATGTATACCTACATACAAACCCGGCTATACCCACACTGGTGTGTAATTCCACCCTTGGATAGCGCCTCTCCTGCTCTGCCTTCAGCTGCCGCACAAACCAGCCTTTTTGAAGGGAAGATGTTTTGAATTGTGGCCAAAACTAGGAGGCTGCAGTCTGGCACGGCGGAAGCAGAGGAGAGGGAGGAATGGGAGCTACACGCACGATCCTAAATCTGATATTTTCCAGCCTTCGTGGCTGGCTGGCTGGTCTTTGTGCATGGATTTTTTATGCAGTTTCTGAAGGTTGTTTTTTTTTTTTTTTTTTTGTAGTGGCTGTGTTTTTTATGCCGTGGGATGTCCCCAGCACCCATCTCCCCGTGCCGCACGCTGCCGCAGGGAGGGATGCTCTCCCTGGATCCCTGCTCTCCATCCCTGCCCATGTTACCATTTCTCACCCCACCTCTGGCTGTGGGAAGAGCTCAGCCCGTCGTGGCTCACGTACAGCCCTTGCAGGGTGTTTGTACGCGGGGTGGGGGGGGCATCACAGGCTTCTCCTGGTGAGCTAAACCCCAGCTGGATCCCAGAGAAGCTCAGCGTTGTTTCAGGAGCATCTCCCATCAGACATCAGGAAGGGATGGGAAGAAGGTGTAGCTTTTACAATAGACACTGATAAGCAACGGGAATACGCTAGTCGTAATCGGTTAATTCAATTAAATGTATTTAAATAAACTATCCCTTCTGTCCTGGCAGAAGGGCAATAGAGCAAGAGTTAACCGTTGGGTAAATGAATACTTCCTCCCACCCAAGAATGGAAAACATTTCCACGAGACCACTTAAGCCCTCGACTGGGGTGTCAAGCTGGTCCCTCGTTAGCTGGCCAGCCTGAGGAACACTCTTGCATCCATGAGCTGCACATGCCTCCTGCCTCCCCCCTCCAAAACCACTGGAGATGATGGAAAAATGGGAATTCCTGACTTGGGAACGGACATGGGCAGGGACACGGGGCATCTGCAGGGGCACAGGTGCAGCCAGGGTGCAGGGGGGGTCTCTCTGCTCCCCCCCCCCCATCACACAGCCCCTTACCTGCCAGTGTAAAAGGGAATGAAAGAGAAATGCTCCCATCTGCGAGCGCACACGGGGTGGTGGCAGGGGAGGCTAAATGCTAAGTAGAGCAAGAGAGGTGTCTGGCAGAGTTACCTGGGCATAAAATGATCCCCCCCGCGGTCCCACAGGAGCAGTGACCAGTGTCCTCCCCCCGCAGGACCCTGCCTCCTCCAGCCCCACCGTGGCCGCGGGGCTGCCCCGGGGCTGGAGGGACTGACCCCTCTGCTCCCGGGCCGGGGGGCTTCACCCCCCCAGGGCCAAACCTGGCCTTTGGCCTTTCCCCTTTTCCCTTCTCCTACTCTCGGCGGGTCTCTCCCCTCTCCCATCTCATGCCAGAGCTGTTGCCACCTTTCCCAGAGACAGTCTCACATCTCCCGTTTGCACCCGCAGCATCCCGCATCTGCAGCCCCGCCGCCGCGACTCCTTTTGGCACGTGTCAGGTCACCCTTTATTTCTACATTTTATTTTTTTTTGAGCAGAACATCCCACACGCTGCGTTCAGTACTGCTGATTTATGAACCCCCAACCCCCCCCCCAACCCCTCGGTGGCTATTTTTCGAAGGGGGTCGGGAGGCGATGCCGCAGCTCACCCTGCCTCTCCGCAGCCCAACGGGGGCTGCTTTCCCCAGCCCTTGGCTGAGCCCACAGGCAGTTCTTCCCAGCTTATCTGTCACATCTGGTTTTAGTCACACATCTGGCGCAAGACAGCCATTACATCTATTTTTCCAGTTCCTGCCTCGCATCCAGACGGAGGAGGGGTGAGGTCGCGCGGGAACATGGCTCTCCGACAGCTCCTTGATGGCTCCATGCCCGGAGGTGCCGGTCTCAGGCGTGCTCCCTCTTCGGGGGTGCTCCCATCTTTAAGAAAAATAAATCATAATTGCTACTAATTAACTCCCTGGCATCTCTGCCCTGCAGCCCACGCTTTGCCCCCCCGCAGACAGAGCACGAGCACCACAACATCTCCCGATGGCAGACCCTGGACCGCTGGTCCTCACCAGTGATGCCACCCAGAGCCCCCCCAGGAGCGCTGGGGGTTTGGAGGATCCCCAGGAAACCTGGGGCAGGACCCCGTCCCCATCCCGGCCGGCAGCCTTGGCTCTCCCCTCCCAAGCAGCAGGGGGGGGGCTGGAGACAGGCAGGGTTGCAGAATAATAACAACCACCTGTCAGGGCTTATTGCTCAGCTATTTCACACCAGAGATTCGTTATATTAAAGGGCACTGAAATTACTTATGGCAGGTAACTGCATCATAATTAAATGCTACGTAGATTATTAAAATACTCTTACGGCAACGGGGGAACATAAATGATAACCCCAGACAGCCCCATTATGGAATTAGCTTACTCGGGGAGTTTTGCTTTGATTTGTCATTAACTCTCTCCAGCACTCCCCCCTCTCCCCCTGCCCGGCCACGCTCCGGCCAGGCACCCGCTGCCACCGGGCAGCAGCCAGGAACATCACGGCTCCGGGCAACTTCCACCTGACAATTCCACACAGGGAATTTAGTGTTTCTCCTGGGAGTCAAACCCCCATTTGAATCCCCTCCAGGGTGAGCTCTGTGAGCAGTGATGGGGAGTAAAGCCCAGCCCGAGCCCCGCTGCCCCGCACCGGTCCCGTATCCCTGACCGGGAGGATGCTGCAGGAGGGAAAGGAAGATGCTGCAGGACAGGGGTTCTGTCACTTCCTTCTCAGCCAGAGAAAAAACCTACATTTCCTTATATGTTCTTACCTGAAAAAAAACACTGAAATTATGTATACGGACCAAATCAGCTATGAGTTTGCAGAATTCTTCTCCCTTTCTTACTCATTCCTACCTATGGGGATGATAAACTGTAAAACCATATGATAAACAGCAGAATAGTCTCTATACCTGCCAGGATTTAATTAGGGTGATTTTAATACATTTAATAAGGGTTCTGCAATAACTGCCCCAGGCCCCCGAAACGCTACATCCTTGGATGAAAGATGGGATCCCTGGCCTCTCGCAGGGTCCCCCATCACCCGGGTCCCTGCTCCCTCTCCCACCTCCCACTCCATTTCTGAGCAGTTGTTGAGTTCCCACAGGGGGGATGGAAAGGGCCCCCCCAGCACCATGGGTCGCCTTCAGCTACACCAGTTGTCACCTGGTCCCTGATGGAGGGTCCTTCTCCTCCTGGCTGGTGTGTGCCTGCTCCGAGGAGACTGTACAGCAGCCAGACCTGCCCTGGCTTTCCCTCCCCCCAACAAATACATGTTTTCCAAGCAACTTACAGCCCCAGGAATTCCTTCAAGGAATTGCTAATCAGCAAGATGAGAGGAGAAATAAAAAGCAGTGGTGGTTAATAATAAACCAAACAGCGTGGAAAGAACAGATTGCACTCAGTATTACTGTCTTCCCCTAGATTTGGGGGCCTGGGGCGGGGGTGGGGGGGGCTTTTTTGGGTTTGGTGGTGGTGTTTTTAGCTGATAGCTCCCAGCTGGGGCTATGAATTCAGCTGTGTGTGGAG
Source organism: Gallinago stenura (assembly GCA_027564225.1). Lineage (NCBI taxonomy): Eukaryota > Metazoa > Chordata > Aves > Charadriiformes > Scolopacidae > Gallinago > Gallinago stenura. The sequence goes on along the minus strand of JAOQGM010000019.1, from coordinate 714,309 downwards.
CTATTTTCCCCCTTGTCTGTGCAGCCCTTGGGATGCTGTGTCAGGAAGCAGAGATGCTTACACTGAGCAGGCAGAGGCAGGCAGGAGAGGAACTCTGGGGGTTCCCTGCCTACATTTTAGGGTGAGTTTCTCCATTGGAAAAGTTGTGTTCCAGCAACCCCAGGAGTTTGGCTCCGGGCTCCTCCAGCATTCCCTTGGAGCGGGGTGAGGGGGTTCCTCTCACTGGGATGTGATGGAAAACCAGCCGGGTACCAGCACTCCTCCTCTGGGTCTCAGAAGAAATAGCCCTGGGCTTCTCCACTGCTGGGTCCGTAGGGAAAAGGGTGGGAAAAGAGAGTGAAATCGTCAGGAGAGGAGCGTGCCCGTGTGTGTGTCTGTGTGTTAGTTTATATAACACTTTAACTAACAAGCTATGATCTTCTCCAGAACAGTAGATAAAATGGCAAATGAAATATAGGGCAATAATTCTGACACTAAGGCGAAGTTGCTGGTTTTAATATATGCCTCTTTGCAAGCAGATAGGCCATAACATGACAATAATGAAATATAAATGACCTACATAAAAAAAAAAAAAAAGATAAAATCAGGTAATTACTGAAGCGTCAGTTCTTTACAAAATAATTGGTAATGACCTTTGATAAAGAAATCACTCCTGTGATATTGCTGACAGTACAATTTTCAACTCTGGGGAAACAGAAGCAGCTGGCTCTAAATCAGGGCTGGTGCTGTGGGACCGGTGATGGTGGTGGGAGAGACGGGCTCCTCTTGGCTGAGCCCAGGGGGCGGCTGGGCACGGGGGGAGAAGGG